>JANIJG010012108.1:16812-41155 GCA_024611175.1 Megaceryle torquata
GGGGGGGGGTGTGGGGGGCTGGGAGGGGTGGGGGTTGTCCCCCGAGGCAGAAAAAAAGACTTTCTGAAGTAGGTTTTTAGTAACTCATGTTTTCCAAAATTTAATTGTCTGTGGTTCTGAAACATATCTGATATCTTGCAGGATGATAAATGTGAGCAGAGCCTAAATTTACAGTAACCAGCTTTTAGAAATTGTCTTATGGAGGGTTCAGCTCACTTATGGTTTTATGGATGTGTATAAAAATACTAATTTTTCTTGCTGCGTTCATTTTTCTGCCAGACTGGAGTCTGGAGCTCCACCCAGCTCCAGGACTCAGATAAACACCACCATTGATGCAAGGAGGAGAAATGGGAACCAGCAGCCAGCACAAGGGAAGGAGAGGACCAGAGTGATGTTTGACTTTAGGTTCACTTAACCCGTGATGGACAGAGCTGCAGCCCAAGCATCTGGACCAAGCTATGGGTATGGTGATGAGATTTTGCAAACTGGGACAGCGGCACTGTGCCCTGTGCCACAGCCTGGCCACAGGTGTAGAGAAAAAGGAGAAGCAAGGCTGTTCAGCTGACTTGGGGCTGAGAAACACATATGGAAACCATGGTTATTTCTGTAAAGCTCCTGTGAGGACTTTCACTGGCTGGATCTACAGGAGGTGGCGTTTGTCAAAGGAGCCAACACCCTCCCTGGAAAAATTGCAGAAGTTCGGAGAAGGTGAAAGTTGAACGCTGGGGCCGCCACCTTCCTCTTGCATCATTTGATGAGCTCATCCTCTTAGGCAGCAGAAACTGCTGTCCTCACGGTGCTGATTTCAGGGGTTGTTTGAAGTCTGATGTTGTACCAGGAGCCGCTATCGAGTTTGAACTCGCCCAAGGCCAAGAAACCCAGAGCGGTTTGGCAAGGCACGTGGACTGGAGCTCACTTTTGTTCTCTGTTCATTTACCTGCCTGTGGTTTTTTTGTGTGTGTGCTGCCCAGGATTTAATCACAGCTTGCTCCTGAGATGCTAAACACGTCTGGCTGAACCTGTGCGACAGCTGACCGATGGGCAGTAGTGTGTGTCATCTGGTCTGGTTGCTCCTCCTCATGGCCAGGCTCTGCTGCTGTGCTGTCACATGGACAGACCCCAAGCCTACCACTTCCCCTGACTACTGCAGCCCTGGGCCCATGGAAGGAGTGTTGAAAGGGTCTTTCACAGCAGGTACAACTCTGGGCTGTCCTGGATGGTCAGGAGCTAATGGGGCTGACCTGCAGGAACTTCTCCGTGCAGCTCATGGGCTACACAAAGAGAGCAGAAATGCTGGAGATGATGGTGTTCTGTGGTGCACAGTTTGTGGAATGGCCTCTGGGAGGGACACTGCAAAATGATGACTGAGAGTGGCCTGGGAGCTAAATCCAGGGGTGTAAGTTTGTCACATGCTTTATCCACTTTAAATGCAAGCTGCTTCCCACAGAGGTGGCCTCTCCACATCCCATGTGCATGTTCCTGTCCTCTCCCCTCTGCTGCCTCTGGGTAGCCTCCAGCCGCAGGCTGACTGGGATGATGATGTTCATCCAGTACAAAGCAGCTGATGTTCTGTGTGTTGTCAGTTTAGTTTGGCTCAGACTGTAACTATGCATGTGACAATTTGACTTAGGAAGTCCCATGTGGTAGGACAGAGGGAGAAATACTGCTCTGTTTTGTGGCCTTCAGTTAGACTGGATTGAGTAAAAGGTAACTGGAATACAGGGAAACCAGTTTGAATAATGCTCTGAACTGGTTTCAGCAGTTCAGGAGACTTCAGAATAGAAAACCATTGGAAACTCCTCGTAGCTACCTCATGTAGGAACCACACACAGTCAGGCTGGTGGTTGCCCAGCGCTCACACAGAGTGGGAGCACAACCACAGCATCATCCTCCTGCTCTGCTGGCCTCCAAACTAAACACCCTTTCATTGCTGCACTTCTTATGCTTTGATTTTAAAGGTGGCTTTTCTATTCCAGGTGTAAAAACTTCCCAGGACTGTCACCTCTGGTTTCTGCAAAGGGACATTTTTTGGGGGGAGACAAGAGGAAGAGCAGCATCCTGCTAGGGTAAGTCCCCAGCTTCCAGTGATTTGTCACAAGGGCTTGTCTCCGGACCACGAGGTTGTGTCTCTGCCTTGAGAAGCCCATGGTGATGGCTTCTTCCAGTCTTGTCAGATGAGTGTAGGTGCAGAGTGCTGACAAAAGGCATTGTTACGGGAATGCTGAAGGGAGCAGTGGCTCGGGGGATTTGGGGAGGTGCAGGTGGGAGCTGGAAGTGAGGGCTAAGGAGGGAAGTGGAAGGGACGCCGTTCCTGGAGTGCAAAGAATGTTTGGCAGCCGTGGGAAGGATGGAGAAGACTTCTAGATTTTATCTGTAGTGTAGAAACACCCCAAATCTCAGAAATTTGGACATAAAAGTAGTAATAAAAGCAGAAGAAATATAGGGAGCTCTTCTCCTTCCAGCTCTTCTGCTCCTCTGTCCTGCTTCTGTTCTCTCTGTGCTCAGTGTCGCTGCTCTACACCCTCGCCTGCAGCGCTGCTGTGAATCCCACCCTCCTCCTGCTTGCATGGCTCAGAGTGGGTGCTGCCAGGGGTGTTTTTTGACTTGCACAAGCAAAGGCTTTGCTTTGGTGGGTGCCAAGCTCAGGCAGGTGGACAGGGAGCCCCTTGTATCTCCAGGAGAAGCATCGTGCCTACCAGCCCAGCACCAGGCACCCAAACTGGTATGCGACCAAGATTTGTGAGGGTTGTAGCAGGGCTTCCCCGTGTCAGGATGCTATGGGTGGAAGTCAGATAGTGAAGAGAGATTTGGGGCTCATCTGTTGCCTGGACAAGTCACCTCCCCATGTAGGCCCATGGGATCTACAGCAGCATCTCTGTCACAGCTCAGAGATGCGCAGCCTGGTCAGCCTGTCCCTGCCTCTGTCCCTGCCCGTGGTGGCACCGCTCTGTTCCAGAGCTGAAAATCACAGAATCATAGAATCGTTCTGGTTGGAAAAGACCTTTAAGCTCATGGAGTCCAATCATTCCCCCAGAAGTGCCAGGGCACCACTGACCCATGTCCCTCAGCACCACATCTCCATAGCTTTGAACCCCTACAGGGATCACGGGGACTCCACCACTGCCCTGGGCAGCCTGGCCCAGGCCTGGACAAGCCTGGAGGGTGAGAAATTGTTCCTCAGCTCCAACCTAAATCTCCCCTGGTGCAGCTTGAGGCTGTTTCTTCTTCTCCCTGTCACTTCTTCCTTGGGAGCAGAGCCCAACCTCCCCAGGCTCCAACCTCCTGTCAGGGAGCTGTCAAGAGCCAGAAGGTCTCCCCTCAGCCTCCTTTGCTCCAGCCTAAGTTAAAAGAGGCAGTTTCCAGCCTTGCAGAGGGACAAGGAGGAGAATAAGCAAACTGCACCAAGCACAAGCCCTGGCAGACCTCAAGAGAGGTCTGCACAGATACGGAGGACTTCTGGACTCCAGACCCTACAAACTGGGCAGTTAAAGCCATTATGCCATCAAGTAAATACATAAAAATAAATTAATATAAGTGGCCTGATCTATGCAGTAACATTCTGCAGGTACCATCGCTGAAGGCTTTATTGAGTTCCTTCTACAGTAAATTCTGATCTATTTTATTAGTAGTTTTAATTCAGCACAGTGCCAGGAACATCCCCTTATTTCCCACTGTCACACCAAACGCCCGAGGCCATAATTGGGAAAGAAAAAAAAAAAATCTTCTGAAAAACCTCATATTGTGCTTCTAATCTGCTGCATTTCTGTCATTGGAGCGTCTGCGGGTTTCTTTTTTTGCCTGCGTGCCTTTCCTATTTTGATTGCACCTCCTCCTGGTCCCTCCCCCCTGTTGCAGTGCCTCTGGCTGCAGTGCCCATTTCTCCTTCACAAACCACAAACTGGAAACGCAATAAAAAAATAACCCCAAGCCCTAGTTTGCCCCATAGCTGGGCAGGTCAGCCTCAAGCACACCCAAATCACAGCTTCGGACAGCGTTTGCGGTGCGAAACAATGACACGTTGGTTGTCTTTTCTTTACACTGGGGATAATGGTGTATTTGGCACTGTCAGATAAACCTTTCGATGTCAAAATCATTATTTATTTACTGGGAACATCAAAGCACACGGCTGGAGGAGGGAGCTTCAAAGTTTTGCAGAATAATCAGATTTCTGCTGTTACATGGGGTGGTTTGAGGGTTTTTTTGTTCCTCTTGACTCTATAATAATGACTAATAAAAGTCTAGTTATCAGAAATCATTGAAAGCATTGCTAAAAAAATAAAATAAAATAAAAAGGGGGAATTAAGTGTTTCCTAAGAAGCTAGAAATGCAGCAAGCGACAGGACTGCAGGGCTTGGAGAAGCCTGCAGTGCTTCTCAAACCCACTCCCGACCTCCACAACAGTTTTATTTCAGGCAGGAGGAGGAGAAGCACCACTGGGAAAGCTCGTTGCTTAATTTCCTACAGGAGCTGCCTTAATTAAATGCATATTTAAATAAGCAGGAGCTCAGCGATGCAAGTATCCTATGGCAGCATTGTGCATTGTGCTGGGGAGGTACAGAAGCAGCAGTGAGGGCAGCCCTGTCCCCCAGCAGCGCGCGTTCTCGGTCGAGAGTGCCCCAGAAAAGACATCCTTTGTGGCTTTCCTCCTTGCAGATTTGTCTGAGCGACTTTCTAAAGCCTCTGATGACTGACTGCAAAACAAGGCCCCAGTTGATGAAGGAACTGAGTGGCTTGGCAGAAGAATGGGGTCCTTCAGTTTAAATTCAGGCTGGTTTCCGTTTTCTTAGTCCTTTCGGAGGCTCGCAGAGAAAGCCCTCACGATTTTTTAACCCTTTGCTCTGCCCAGCTGAGCCCTGGGAGGAGGTGGCTGTGAGGGTCACCATGAGCTTTCTTTATTGGCAGCATCTCACTGTTGGAGAGACCCTGCAGCACCCAGGAGCCCCAGTGCGGCAGGAGAAGCCTCGCCAGGGCTCACGGGAGAGGTGGGTCACAGCATGGCAGGGCTGGGAGCTAGGACCTCTGGAGATCATCTGGTGCCACCCCCCTGCTCCATCCAGCAGGGTCACCCAGAGCAGGGGGCCCAGCAGCGCAGGGTCCAGGCAGGTTGGGAATCTCTCCAGAGCAGGAGACTCCACAACCTCTCTGGGCAGCCGGGGCCAGGCTCCCACACCCTCACAGCAAAGTAGTTTCTCCTCCTGTCCAGATGGAACCTCCTGGGTTCCAGTTTGTTCCCATTGCCCCTTGTCCTGACTCTGGGCACCACTGTCAAGTCTGGCCCCATCCTCTCGCCCCCCTAAAGGGGCCCTTTAGCTCTTGCTCAGCATTGCTCAGCTCCCCAGGGAGCGCCAGGGCGCTCAGCCTTTGCTGGGCACAGAGATGCTCCAGGCCCCTCAGCAGCTCCATAGCGCTCTGAATGGTCCACTCTTCCGATGGGCGGAAGGGAGGAACCAATGGGGAAAAGGAGGATTCCAGCAGGTGATGCAGGTGTCTGCCAGAGCACAAAGGTCCAGGTGATGCACCCTGTGGCTGGGAGGGAAGCACGGTGCATGACACGTGGAGGGTGAGCAGACGTTGGTTGGATGTTAATTTACACAGCCATTGCTCCAGCCCCAGCGTGGTCATGGCCACAGACTTGCCAGGTTTTGACCTGTGGATGGTTTCTTCATCCCAAAAGAAGAGGGTTAACCTTTCTCCTCCCACAGGAGGTGCATGGTTTGCATGCATGTGTGTTGGGAAGGAAGAACAGTTTCTAAGTGGGTAGGGCAATGGTCAAGGTCTCATTGGACCTGGCTTCTTGTCCCACAGCTGTCAAGGGTCTGCTCGATGGCCTCCAGCAAATCACTTCACCTCCTCATGACTTGGGTTAGCTATTGTGAAACAGAAACAAAGGTGCTGACCTTTGGTAATGTTCATACAGTAACTACCATTAACAGAGGGCACAGGAGGTTACACCAGGGTTATTATTATGGTATGAGTATGGAGAACAATAGACAGAACTGGAACAAAACCAGGTGAAGTGGAGGGAGAAAAGGATGGAGCTTAGTCTGGAAGAGAGTATTTTATAGCAGTGACAGCAGGCAGGAAAAATAGTTAGGGGCAAGCAAGTCCTGTTGGCTAAGAGTAAGCAGTGCTGTCTCTGTACCTGAGGAGACGTGGGTCATCTCTTGATTTCCACATCCGATGTCCTCACCCAGGCACATTTCTTGACAATCAAGTGTGTAAGGCAAAGCTCTTCCCAGCCTTTGGTTTCACAGCTCAGCGTTCTCAGGCAGGGCTCCACAGTCCTCTGCAGGCAGCTGCACCATGGCTCATGGTCCCAGCTGGCTGCTGTCTGTTTCTGCTGCCCCAGCTCCCCAGCCTCATGAGCTCACGAGGGCTCATGGTGGTGCTCACACAGGCATGTGGCTTCTGTCTGGCTCCCAGCATGGCCACAACTTGCTCGGGCATGTCTGCGTAGGGCCTGGCGGGGCCCAGATGGGATCTCACTTGCCAAACCGTTTTAAAACCTGGCTGGTGAAGAGCAGTGACACCTCCAGGGGCAGCTTAAGCTGCATGCAGTCAGGCATCCAGGAGCTCCAGGCAGGACATCATGCTGCCAGGGATGGCAAGCTGACTGGGGGCTGTCTGCACCTCAGGTCTGATTTGGGGTGGGCTGGGCTGGGGAGGCATCACCAGGTTCAGGCAGTTGGAGGTGTTGCACTGATTTGGGCTGTTCAGGAGAACCCTGCAGGACGTGGCAGGAGACAATTTATCCTTCCTTAGCTCACCCAGAATCGTTCCCTCCGACACCACCAACCAAGGCTTCCCTTCTCACGGGATGGGTGGTGATCCCCGTTCTTGGCTCAAGCAAGATGTGCTTCCTTCCATTTTCCTCACAGGAGTAAAAATGGAAAGGAATTACTCGAAACAAAAACCTTCCACTTGTCTCTTTAGAAAGGGAGTAGGGAAAAGCACTCAAAGCACACAGTGTTGCCCGACTATTTACTCAAGGCACGAGGGACGTGACCCTGACTCTCTCCCCCACCTCACGCAGGTCTCCTGGCAGCACCGGCACCACCACCTGAGTCCTCCCACATCGCTCCCCTGAACCAGAGCAGAAGCAGAGTGAATGCCCAGGGATCCTGCCCACAGGGAACGTCAAGCCAGAGCCAGGCTGAGTCACTGCATCCCAATGCCAAGTTCAGGACAGCACCTCAGTGCAGCCATGCGCAGGGACAGGCTGGTTCTGAAAGAAGGTGAGAAATGCAGGTGGTGTTTTCAGCTGTGCAGCACCAGGAAGGAGGGAAACGCTCAGAGGAGAGCTTGGTGAGGTTAATCTTCATAGGGTGAAGACTTTTAAGGCATGGAAAACATTCAAGCATTTATGGGCATGATACCTGGAGGAGAAGGCAAGGGACCGCTTGAGGATTTGGGTAACATCTTGTGAGTTAAGAGAGCAGGCTGCTTACCCTACAAACCCAAGGGTGGTGCTCACTGAGCTGTATGTGATTGATCTAAAAGTAGTTCTGGAGTCCAGAACAGTTCAGAACTTGTAGATTTCCTCAAGTTGCAGAAGCTATTTTCAGCAGGCAAAAGAATAGAAGGGTAACACTGAAAGGGAAGAAAACAGATGTCCCCAGGTCTTGAGTGTTCATCTATGGACTTGCAGATAGCATGAAAAGCGTAGTGGATAAAAAGAGACTATGCCTCTTGTCCTGGCAATACACAAAATTAACTTATTTTGCTATCTGAAGTCCAACTCCAGAAATATGCAATAATAGAATAGGACTTTAAAGTAATACCAAGTACAAAGGTATATTTTCCTTTTTCCTAGGTACCATACTTTTTAAAAAGCCTGTGTTTGGAGTGGTCCAAAGTACATGACTGACAGTTTTTCAGAGATGATCATCAGCAGGCGTGTTCCAGCCCCAGGCAGTGGTGGATGTGTCACAGTGAGTCCTTCCCGCACAAAAGGGGGATGTGCAAACCAGCAGGAAAGAATGCAAAGCTTCGAAGAATATCAGTCTACCTATAGGTGGCCAAGATAATGTCAGGTTACTTTTAAAATCAATCCAGGCACTTGTAATGGTTCCTAATTGCATGGAACAAGACTCTTAGATCCTTTGGAATTTGGGCTGGTGAAGTCAGGACAGAGACCTCAAGTGGGAGGTTGAGTTGGCTCTCACCATGCCAAAGGATGAGTGAGAAGGGCCAGAGTTTTACAGGGTGGTTCTCCACCAGAAGGCTTTTTATTGGGTTGGGAAGAGTAAAAAGGAGGCTTATCCTCAATGCAGCACAGTATTTTGGGGAGAATAATACTTCAAATGAGAGCATATAGAGCTGTCGTAAGGACAAATTTCTGTGGGCCAACACTAAGGCAGAAAGGCTTGACCACAAAAGCCCTGCAATAACTTGTGTGATAAATGCAATACCTTCTTGAACCTAGACAGCAAACTAGAAAGGCTGGAAAGTGTAGATTTGTGGCATTTCTGTGGAGAACTGACTAACAAGCACACGATGTGCAGCTTGGATGAGGTGGAGGGGGAAAGTGCTGGGACAGAAACCTGAGATTTCAGAGAAATTAATCTCCCTGACATTAAAACAACCTCAGTTCACACATTTGCAGTAGAAAGACTTAAGTGGCAGATGTCTGTTGAAAAGGTGTAGCAACGGTCAAGCCATGAATAGCAAAGAAGCATGGCAAAGGGCTATGGGTTTGGTTTTTCATAAATGGCAACATATTGAGGAAAAATCTATATGGAATATGTTGGCTCCAACTGCAATATTGAGACAGCTGTTGAATTGCAGCCCAAAAAAGCATAAAATATTGAGAATTGGTAAGACAAGCTCCAATTCTGAAATACTCATGTGACAAACAGAAGAGAAACTCTTTAGGCAGCTGAAAATGTCACAGAACCAATTTCTTCATTTTGCTAGCTGCCTTCTGTTACACGGACCTCAAAAACCCACTCCGTAAGACAGGGAATATTCCACTTTTGAGGAGCAAGTGGCAGACTCTGCAGCATCCAAGCACCTGCACGCTCCAAACTCTGGCTGCCTGGCACCGTAGTGAGGAAATGACACCAGTCCTGTTTTACGAAGTGATTTTCTAAAGGTTGCGTTGAGAGTTTGTTGGCAGGTCAAGGACTGAACCCACGTCCCCAAAGAACCTGGCTAAATCTTTAGCCACTGGGTTTTATTCTTGTTTTTCTTTTTCTTTTTTTTTTTTTATCTTCCTGAATTGTGAAACAGGGAATTGTTCATAACCCAGAATTGTCATTCTTTTCTCCTTTGACAGATTTAAGGGCTTTCATGTGCCACCTCCTCATTCTCTCGTGTCTCTGTATGGAGCGTGCGCTGCATATTTGGTTGAAAGCCAAGAGTGCCTCAGTTCCTCATCTGCTCTTTTTTCTGTCGCAACTTATCTCGATCCCACCTCTGCATTGTCTTCTGTAAGTGTATCCCTAATCTCAAGTGGCATTTAGCAAACTGAGATACCGGTGTCACAAGGGGTGACCGCCACAGTAGTGCTTGGCATGGTCTCCACTGGTGCCTCCATGGAAAACTTGAGCAGCCCAAGGAACAGATCAGTAGGTGTTTGAGATTATTCTCAAGAACCTTCGTTAAGTATTCTCCAGGAATAGGGAGACAGCTGTTAACACTCCAGAAATACCAAGTGAAGGTCTGAATGCCAATCCAGAAAAGGAGTTGAAAATATAGTAGATGATTTATCAAGGGCATAATTCGAGAAGTGTGAATAGAGATGGTGCTGTCAGGATGTCTCTCACAGTGCCCGATATTGCAGTGACTGTTTAGAGATTTCCAGTTAGACACGGGGAAAATTGATGATAATTGCCAGCGTTGAGGAAGTCTGTGTTAAATGGGCACCAAAAGGCAAAATGTGAAGAGCCTGAGGACAAGGGAATTTGTTGAGGACAATGGAATTTGGGTGGTCGGGTTTGCGGTTGCTTTTTGTTTGTTTGTTTTTTAAAACATTCTGACAGAGATATTATAAACAAGTATGAGGAAAAAGGCCTTTTATCACCATCCCACTTGCCACCGGTGTCAGTTCTCCTACTCCCTACCTCCAGAAATCCAGGGATGGAGAGAAGACAGAGTTCCAGGGCCAGAGGGCTGAGTTCTGCATTGCAGTCTGGGTGGTGGGGACAGCAGGAAGGCCATCTGCTGCTTTTGTTTCCCCCACTTCACTACTGCTGGTTGCAGAAGGGGGTAGCCAGTCAGACAAAGGAAGTACCTTGAGCCAAATCATAAGCATTGGGAATGAAATATGAAAGGGCACTTGGTGAGAGGGTTGTAGAAGAGAAGAAATGCTGTGAGCTGAGGTGTGATCACACCTGAGCTGTGAGGTGTGAGCTGTTCAGGAAAGACAGATGTGAAATCAAAGGGGCTGCCAGCACTGCTGGAGGGAAGTGTGAGCTCAGTTCTGTCTATGGTGCTTGGAACTGGCTTCTTCAGTGCAGTTCTTTACCATGAGGTGGAGAGACACTGAACAGGTTGCCCAAAGAGGTGGTGGAAGCCCCATCCCTGGCAGTTTTTAAGGCCAAGCTGGATGGGCTCTGAGCAACCTGCTCTAGTGGGAGGTGTCCCTGCCTGTGGCAGGGGGGTTGGAACTGGATGATCTTGAAAGGTCCTTTCCAACCCTGACAATTCTAAGATTCTATGATTCTGCTGCTCTGTTACCTGCTCTGTTTTGACAGTAGCTTAATAAAATCAGGAGCCACCTGCTCTGAGGCATCTGTGTGTCCAAGCTGGGCACTCCATCCAAGCCCACCTTGGTGCCTTGCTGGCCGCGTGTGCACAGAGATGCCACTGTTGTACACACGGTCGCTCTGCTGGTGCCAAGAGATGGGGCACGTGCAGCTTGTATTGGGTGCTTAGGCAAACAGCTGACTTGAAAATCTAGTCTTGAAAGTGTTGTGGTTATTACCAGAGATGTAATCCACCTTCAGTCTGTTTGATACTAGCATTTTAGAATGAGTCAACCCTAATGATTACAACAAGAGAGCTGCAATAGTTTGTCCTCACACGTTCCGTTCATTTTGAAGGTGGTATGTGGATGCTAAGCTCTGGTCCTCTGACTTTGATCCTCAGGTAACTATTTATTCCTACGCAAACCAGGCTCTAAATGCTGCTGAGCTGGAATTCAGTCATCCTGCATTGCCCTGCCAACGTGAACAAACCACTGCTGAAAGGTGAGGGGGTTCTGGGGTGTCTGGTGGCCACCCGACACCAGTTCTAGATGTGTGTGAAAGGCTGGGGTCCGACTCAACGTACTTCACGGGATTGCTCAGGCTTAGTAAAAATGTCTTTGTTTCACCTCTAAGAGGAAGGGGCTGGGCGTCAAGGAGGCAGGGACAATCTCTTTTCACTTATGCCTTGTGATGGGATGAGGGGCAGTGGAGTCAAGCTCAAGCAGAAGTTCCAACTCAACATGAGGAAGAACTTCTTTACTGTAAGGGTTGTAGAGCACTGGAACAGCCTCCCCAGAGAGGTTGTGGAGTCTCCTGCTCTGGAGGCTTTCAAGACCTGTCTGGATGCATTTCTGAGTGATCTGCTCTCGTTCTGTCCTGCTCTGGCAGGAGGGTTGGACTCGATGATCTTTGGAGGTCCCTTCCAACCCCTAACATTCTGTGATTCTGTGAAATCCCCTCTGGCCAGCAGGTCTCTGCTCTTCCTGACAGTGAACACTCAGCACAAACAAGGTGACATTAGATTGCTCAGCACTCCACATGAAAAGAAAAAAAAAAAAAAGCTTATAAAAAAATCATACCTGTGAAGATTTATTGAGATGAGCTGCAGCAAGCTACCAGGAACTCCTCTGTGAGAGAAATGACCACCCAAAGGAAGCAGAGCCCAGAGCACCTGAGACTGACTGGAGCTGACAGTGAGAAATGGCTTCTCTGGAAGCCAAGGGAATTTGAAGAAGTGCTCCTAGAAGAAATGGATGGATATGAGAGGCTGGTGCTTTGGGCTGTCTCCAAGCTACCTTGAGCATAATTCCTGGCCTTTCTCTTACAAGTTACTAAAGGCAGTAGTTTGATGCATGCCATTTATTCAAATGATTGTTCACCCCGAACAAATGCCAGTCACAGAGGGCGGGCGTAAAGGCATCGGGTGCGATCGCTACCTTTGGACTAGTGTACAAACCAACTGGGAACCGAATGAACCTCTCAGCTGAAGTTGAAGCTGCTACCTGCAGCTCACTGCCATCTGGATTACCTTCCTTGACCTTCTTGATAACAGGCCAATTGCCAAAAATAGCTTTCTCTGATACAGCAGGGCATGGGAAGCAGTGACATAACGCCCATGCTAAGGTGTACGCCTCCTGTTGCTTCAAATGCCTTTTGCCCCTACCCTCCCGGGGCATAATTAGAAGAATCCTCCACGAGGGGACTTCTCTGCAGTCATTTTAAGGTGGCTGGATCTTTTACATGGTCCTCCAGGACTTCTGAACCCCACCATACACCAAATGAATTATAGCTATTGGCTGCTTCGAGGTAGTGTGACTAGGGGGAGGTACATCCACATGTTGCTACGGAAAACAGAGTTCTTGATGTCAAGCGTCCAGGAACTCATGACGTCAAAAACCCTAATCCCTGTATTTATGATCTTTGAGTTGCTAACTCTGGAGAGAAGCTGAGAGGAGCCAGTGTTTCTGCAATTGATCCTTTCTCCTCGAGCACTGACAGCTTTCCTGAGTGCTGTCATCTCGGGGCTCCAGCATCAATCATTTCTGAAGCGTTGTTAAGCCTGACAGGGCAGAGCAAGGCCGAGCTGGGGACGCTGCCGCCAACGTGTGACTTTTCTGACTTTAAAGCTTATCCGCTGGGCCCAAACAGCACGACAAGAAAACAAAGCAGCAAAACCCTCGCTGACAAAAGGGGATGGAGGCAAGCCAGGGCTGGAACAAAGCAAAAGCTGCAAATGAAATATAGATCATCTTAGCCCAGTTAAAATTATTAAAAAAAAAAAAAAAGAAAAAAAAAGGCACTCTTGCATGGCTGGGCGACACAGAGCAGGCTTGGACATTGATTTATGTCCCTCTTCTGACACTGAAACATGGTGGGGAAGGCAGAGCTGTCTGCCCAGAACAAAAAAAAAAAAAAAAAAGTCATGTTTGTTTTCCCTTCGGAAGGAGGTGACATGAGACAACCTCAGGTTCATTGTGTCCTGTCTTGGTTAAGGAGTAGCTTTGATCTCTGGTCTGCTGGGCGCTGTGTGTTTGAGGTGAAAAGGTGCTGACCCAAAGAAGAGAGACTATAGCACAGAGCTGTGGTTTTCTTAGGCTGGCCCATGAGCTCACCAGCTTACATGTGGCTTCAAAATGCAGACAGTGGACACAGCTTGGAGATAGAAACCTATCCCCAGGCACTGTTATGATAGCTGTGGAAATGGCAGACCCTGTCTGCTGGGCCACAGCATGACAGATGGGTGCAGCAACATCCTCTGGTCAGGAAGGGGCACTCGTGGTGCTGGGCACCGGCCAGAGTCCAGACTTGGGAGGGAAATGTGCTCTACCAGACCTGTTCAGACTCCACAATCACAGAGTCCTGTGATTTTTGGGCAACCTGGGCCAGGGTCTCACCACCCTCAGCATCAACAATTCCTCCCTTCTCTCCAGTCTAAATCTCCCTCTTTTACTTTAAACCCATCACCCCTTGTCCTGTCCCAACAGGCCCTGCCCAAAAGTCCCGTCCCCATCTTTCTGAGAGGCCCCTTGAAGTCCTGAAAGGCCCCCAGAAGGTCTCCTCAGAGCCTTCCCTTCTTCAGTCTGAACCCCCCCAGCCTCTCCCATCCAGCCCTCCCAGCATTTTTGTGACCTTCTCTGGCCCCGCTCCAGTAAGATGACATTGGTGTGCTTCACTGCTTCTAGAGGGAGACATGGGCTGGTGTTAACTGTTTACCGTCCCAACTTATGGTATGGCAAAAGGTTCCCAGCCTGGCACAGTCTGAACATCTTCCTTAGCTTTGCTACTGATTCTGGGATTCATGGATGGATCCATCTGCTGAAGCCTCAGCAAGAGATGGAGCTTGTGCTGGTGCAGCAGGGAAGGAGACAGGCCTGCACATGGCAGGGGCTGGCCTTGGCCATCTGGCCAGGACTTGACCTGACACTGCCACCAAAAGGGCCAGAAATAAGTGAGGAGGATGGGAAGTTGTGGTGGAGGCTTAACCACAGGGCAAGAGCATGGGCTGCATCTGTCCGCAACGCCCACGTTCCCCAGAAACGGCCCTGCTGACGCCCGGGAAGCAGTTTGTCATCCTGTCTGTCCCCAGCTTCCCTGTGGTATCATCTCCTGCGAGCACTGACATGAGCAGATGTAATGTATTTAAGCTTCAGAGTTTGCCTGCAGTAGTATCGAAGCTGCTCATCTTGGAAAGGGGTTTTGATTGTTATTTTCACCCTTTTCTTAACTTACAAAGTTGTATTTTTTTACTTGCTAGTGACAGCGCAAACGCACAAGAGCCCTGTAGACTTGAGGGCAGAAGCACTGCATGGGGAAAGTCCACACCAGGCTCTCCAGACCTCAATGCATAAGTTGCATTGAATGAATTGAGGGCAAATGTGGTTTTGTTCCTGGGCAGCTGTTTAGTTGTACAGGAGACTTCTAGAGCTTTCTTGGACACCTCGATAGGAAGAAGGACAGAGTTGTTCCTGCCAAGAAGTCTATCTAGCTGGGTGTACTAAAAGGCAATGCCTTCAGAAACCGAAACTGCAAAATCTTCAGCAACTGGGACTTAGTCAGCCTGAGCTCCAACTCTGAGAAGGGGTCAGGGGAAGGACCTTTCCCATCATTTCTCAAATTATTGTGATTATGCTTTAATTCTTAAAGCTATGAACCAGTCACTCCTGTCTTTGTTGTTGTTGCATCTAGGGGATGTCTGGACTAAGCCACAGGGAAGAGAAGTTAAACCAAATCCCTCCTGCCAAGCAGACTGGACATTAGTCCTGGCAGGAGCTGCTGTTGAGCTGCAGAAGGGAGTGGACAAACCCAAGACACTGAGACATCAAACTCACCGATCAGGGGTGGTAGGTGGAGAAATAAATAGGGAAGAGAGAAAAAGAATGTTTAGCAATACGGTGCTAGGTGCTTTATAGAAAGGATATAGGTATATGTAAAATATATATTAAACTTTTGCCTTAACCAGAGCTGAATGTTTAATTGCTAAGCCCTAGAGACCTGGAGAGGTCATGAAAAGCATGATGAAAGCGACAGAAGCTGAAGATTATTAGTAGGATCAGTGTAAGTGCAGGCAGGAAAATGAAGAGAGCGGAAGGAAAGCATGAAATATCTCGCTAAGAAATAACAGGCTTTTCAAAGCACAACCTGAAGGATGTTTTATGAGTTGAAAAGCAAGAAACCCTCACTCTCAGCCAGAGATATGCCATGTCCCACGTCACTTTGGCAAAACGAGCAAAGCCAGATTTCCTGTGGGTATTGCTCCAGCTTGCCAACTTTGTTTTGGGAAAAGGCCAGCAGGCTGGAGATGCTGAGGTGCAGCTACGGTGTCAGGTCTAGCTGAGGTGTGAGGAGGGAATTATGTCCCGGTGGAAAGCTGGAAGGCTTGATTTTTTGGGGCTAGCTGTTGCATTTCCCTTGTTGTGCAGCAAGGAGAAGCCGGGTTAGCTCAGGAGGCAGGAGCAAGGTAAGTTTGCACTGTACCTTGTCTGCCTGCTGCTGGGTTTCCTTCCTGCTGGAATGGTGAGTGATTACAGGCTGCAATGCTAATTATTTCAGGCAGGGGTTTGAACCTTTGGGGAATCGAAATCTTCGTGTTTCTCTCCTGGACTCTGTACTTTAAGTATTTCCTCCTGGCTGAGCAGGCCAATAATGTGCTCTCTTGGACAGGTTTAGGAACAGCCTGTTTCACCCAGGCAGGTGGAAATCAAACCTTGTTCGTCTCTGCAGGCCTCTGAAAGAGAATAGGAATCTAAATGGATTTAATATTCTTGGGCTGAATAGGGAATTTCTTTTTAGACGTTGTCTTCAGGGGATGCAAAGTTAGCCCCAAAAGTCACTTAAGTGGGGTGGAAAAAAGACAAACAGAAAAAAAAACCCAAACAAAACAAAAGCAAAGACAAAAAACCCAACCAAAAAAACCCAACACAACAATCACACAAAAAAACCCCACCAAAACAAGCCAAAAAACCTATACAAACAAAATCCAAACAAAAAAGGAAATAAAAAACCTGAAGTCTTAATCTGTAAATCTCAGGGGAAAATATTAACTTTTTATTGTTTCCCTATTCACAAAGTGCAGGAAATAGCCCTAACTGCCCCACCTCTACAACTTCCCATTATTTATCACAAGAAATGTCCCTTCTAGGCTCTCTGGTTTACATCATCCTACAAATAGATGCTGCAAGCATAACCCAGAATTCAGCGTATGGCACGGGAGGGATCCAAACTCTGCTCAGCCATGTGCAAGGTGACTTTGTATGATGCTGCTCCAGAGCGTGACTGCTCTCAGAGACGGCAACACATGGCATTGTATTCTGAGCTGAGAACATGAAAACACCCAGGTTGCCTCAGAAAAACTGAATTTTATGCATTTTCAGGTAACAGAAGCTGTAGAACAGTGACCAGAAGCTTCAAGTTTATCATTCTTGTCTATTGATTTTACTTTTTTTATTAATTTTCCCTATAACCCCTTTTCTTTTTGCTTTCAGTTTGAAAGAAATAAAGAAACTAGAACGTCCCAGAGACTGCAGAGCCAAGACCAGGTTTCTAGAAGAATATGTCAGTAAGGAAGAAACCTACAGCTAGTAAGCAAAATGCCTTGAGTTGTTATCATAAAGTTATCTTGAATAAATGATGTATTGTGTATTTCCTGAAGAGCATGACCAGAAACTCACTGGGACCACAGATCTCCCGGTAGGTGATGGCAAAAAGCCCAGCTAATGCTTTATGCCTCTTTTTGGTTCATATCCAAAAAGGATTTGTTTGGTTGGTTTTACTCATTCCTTACTCATGAAGAAAAAACAACCGAACCCAACAGTGAATGTAATGGGGGTTGCCATACAAAATTCATTTTTCATTTGTTAGAGAGCACTTCCTCCAGATTTTGGAGAAATTGTTTCCCAGCTTTCAAAATCTGGACCGATGTGGCTCAGATTTAAAATTCAGTAATGAATTTCCTCTACTGGGGATGTTCTGATTTTCTTCAGGGCAGTGAGTCATGCTGGTGGTGGAACCAAACTTGACTTACTTATGATGAATGGCAAAAGGACAACAACAGCTTTCCCAAATTTGAAAATATTACTAAAAAAGAAGAAAAGCACAATTGTCTTCAGCCATTACGGCTGCCCTAATTGGAATCACACGGGAAAATGCTTTGTTAATGGCCTGCTTCTTCTACTCTCCATTGGCAACGAACCAAACCAAACCAAACCCCTTCCTTTGTTCTTTTTCCTTTATGCGTTGCTTTTCCATCTGGTTGCTGAAGAAGCTTTAGAAGAAGCAGTGGGTTAGCAATTACGTGGAAATACTGGAGATCTGGGGTCATTTCCCCAGATTTGATGAAGAGATGGGGACTGAGCACTTTACCTCCACTACGATTCTGTAAAATGGGAACAACTCCAGTTTCCTCATGAAGCTATCACTAGAAAATCTATTTAGTGCTGCAAGACACCCAACTACCAGGGGGAATATTGAACTTTTGTGGTTTTTTTTTCTTACAAGTGTGTACGGTGCAGAGTTTAAGCTAATAAGTCCCGATGATGATTCATGATGACACGATGATTCATAGGAGGAACAAATTTGAATAGATTTAAATATGTACATGTAAAAGAAGTACGTGCAGCCTCTCCAGCATTCTTTGAAATATAAATGTGAGAATTCCTTTAGGTACAACACTGGAAGACTTCACGTCAGACCGTGTTGGCAGGTGCCAGGCAGAAGGAGCCAGCCAGGACTGATTTATTCGCCTTTCTGCCGGCAGAAACCAAAGGCTGCAGCCCCTGTTCCTCCAAAGCGCAGGGCGAGTGGTGGGATGCGCTCCACTAACGCTGCCTTTAAGCCCAAGTAGAAGGTTGATTCTTGGGTGTTGTGGACCTGCTGCCTTAGGGTTTTTTTGTCTGCTTTCCTACAGCAGATTCTCCGAGTTTGATTTTCATTTAATTCCCCATTTTATTCCCCTCCTTAGAGTATTATTTACAGCCAAATAGCAGAATGTTATAAGCTGAGCAGACAGGGCACTATATATAGCAAGAGCCAGGCAGCTCCTCACTCTAATCATCGCTTTCTGCTTTTATGTAGATAGTAAATGATGGGCCACAGAGGGAATTGCCACTTGTCTCTAGGAAATGCATTTCAGAGGAGCTCCAGCACTGCATCCTGCCCACACCAAGGGAAGGGAATGAAGGCTCGACACGGCAGTCCTGGCTCTTCCTCGTGCTGAGGAGTTTCAGGTGAGATCTTTGGTTGAACATCGAGAGCCTGCATTTTACAATAGGGTATTTACAATAGCAAACGGTAGCGCTCCCAGCCCAGAGTAACAGGCAGATTTCAGCCAAAAAAAAACCACACCCCAACAAAAAAGTGGCTTTCGTTCACCTCATCCCCCTCTCTGACCCTGCTGCCGACACACGCCCTGCTCAGCCTCAGCAACCGTGCCGTGCCTTGGCCGGTGCCTTGGCCAGCATCGAGGCTGCCGTTTGCTTTGTTTGTGCTTCGGGCTCATTCCTCTGACGTGCCTCCCCCAAGCCCGCTGACTTGCCTGGGCTTTTTTTGCTCTGCCAAGTCTGCCTCACTGCCTTCCTTCAGGTCTGGAGCTGTTCTGCTGCCTGCTCTTTTTCCAGCTGTCCAAGTGAGCAGAAAGAGTGGAACCAACAATAAAACTTTGCCAGCTCCAGTCCCTCAGGGTCCTACAACTTAAACACACTGTGCAAAAGCTTGAGCGGCAGCTTGGCTGATGGGGCTTAGCCCCAAATCCACCCAAATCCGAGGTAATCTGGAAGCGGCTCGCTGCCTTCTCTTAATATTAGTGTTGGGTGGCTTCAGCTTCGGCTGCAGGAGCTGGGGGGAGCTGCGTCCGTGCCTTGTCAGAGGAAGTTTGTGATCTGAAGGTTTTATAATCTGCGTGTTGAAAACCATCAGAAAGCATAGTGCAGTGGTTCTGATTTTGCCTGCGCAGAGTTACGGGCCACAGGTTGAGGCTCAGGGCCACGAAGGGACTGAGGTACTGCGCTGCAAAGAGGCAGAGGAGATACTGGGGGACAAGGCTGTCGGTTATTTTTTCTTCTCAGGCTTAAGGTTGTTCATGTATTTTATCCTAATTAATGTAAAATACAAAAGCATTCTGCCTCGCCAGCGGGGAGTGGAACTGCAGGCTCCACCCTCCCAAGGGACAACTTTGTCTTTCCCTTCCTTCTGCCCAACAGACGTATTTTTAATTCCTTAATGCAAAGTTGAAAGGCACCAACACAAGCGCTGAAAAGGTCTCCCTTGCTCCAGGAAAGCCTCAGACCGGGTGGGCTAGGCTCCTCTCTGGGGAACACCAGCAACTCTTTTCCTGCCTTTCAGGGATTTAAAATCTCACTCCCTGTGTTCTGAGCGACCACCGAGCTCCTGAGGGGTGGGATGAAGGGAATGTTGCCCTGCTCCTGCAGTTCCCCCCTCCTGGCTGTGTGCTGGTTGGAGCAGAGCACCAGGTACCACAGCGTGTTGTACCCAGACCAGTCAGGTCACCCAGCAAGCCACACACCCTATTGATTGTCCAGGGACTGTAGGCAAGAGCAAAAGCCCAGGTTCAGTCACCCAAGGGATAGGAGCCCTTCATGGGCCACTTCTGGACTTCAACATGCTTTAGGAAGCCACTGCTCTGTAAGAATTTTCTTACACCCAACTGACTATACAAAATACAGAAGAGTCCAGTGGTCTTCCAAAATCACCAAGAAAACCCTGTGTGTGCTGTTTATTCCAGTTGTTAATGCATTACAGGCAAAGCATTTCAGAGCTGCTCCTCCTGAGGTGCTGAGATACACCTGCTGTGGTGTTTCCACTGCAGGCTTGCAATGACCCAAGCCACCAGTACTTTCTAGTTAAATCACTTTGGATGAACGTGATGAAAGCCAATTAATCTCAGATTCCAGGGACCTCTGGAAATCACTTGGTCCAACCCCTCTGCTCCATCCAGCAGGGTCACCCAGAGCAGGGGCGGGCAGGGTCCAGACAGGTTTGAGAATCTCTCCAGAGCAGGAGACTCCACAGCCTCTCTGGGCAGCCCGGGCCAGGCTCTGACACTCTCACACCAAAGAAATTTCTCTTCCTGCTCAGACAGAACCTCCTGGGTTCCAGTTGGTGCCTGTTGCCCCTTGTCCTGGGGCTGGGCACCACTGACCAGAGTCGGGGCCCATCCTCTCGCTACCGGAGGACCTTTTAGCTCTTGCTCAGCATTGCTCAGCTGCCCTCTCAGGCTGCTCTTCTCCAGGCTAAATAGCTCCAGGGCTCTCAGCCTGTCCTGGGCACAGAGATGCTCCAGGCCCCTCAGCATCTTCAGAGCCCTAAATAAACAGGAGGGTTGTTGACTGGAAATGTTCCCCTATTCCTTCCCCCAATAAATGCATCCAGCAACCTGCTGTGTGTTTGCTGGGTGAAACAGAGTACAACCTTTTAAATCCTCAATCCAGAGCTCACCTAAAAGATTTAGGACCAAATATTCCTTTTATTTCTACCAGTGTAAATTTAAGGAAATTTCATCCGAGTTAATGTACCGCCAGGTGGTGGGTTTTGCCTCAGATCTCATTATTTGTTGGGCTTTTATTTATATTCCACCCCTGCATGTATACACATATACAAAGCAGTAATTTTGCCAGCAACGAGAGGAGAGCAAAGTTTGCTATATAAATCAATATTTCTCAGTCAATACATTGCAACCCCTGAAGGGGTCATAAAAGCCATCTAGGGGCTTGTAAAGCACTGAAAATTTTACACCAATCTGAAGGAAAGAAAATGTCATTTCTTCTGCTCTCCATAGAGCAGCACCATTCTCTGGGCACCCCGTCAAAACCACACACGAAACAATAAATTCTATAGGCTTAGCGCTTTTACCATATTTATTTCTTTTTCTGCTTTGGTTTTATAAAACATGTATGGGAAACTCTGAAGTTTCCTTCGCTGTTGTGCAAGATTTCCAATCTGAACTGCTGGAGAAATGGTGCTCTAAGATTTTTGGCCTCAAAAGGCAGGAGTTTGCAGTGAGGGCCTCCACCTTAGTCTTCTCCTAAGCTGCTTGTTAAAGCTGTAGCCTATTTTGTCAAGCTTAGGCTTGTTTGTGTTGGAGCCAGTTTTTCTATTTCACCGCCACTTTCTGCCTGTCAGCCTCCTCTGGAAGCCTCGATCATATGGGGAAACATCAACGTTTCCCTCCGTGGGGAGAGATGTTTTGCTTCAAGTGGAAAAAATGGATGAGATTTCCTGTATCCTCATTAGCGACTCGGTGTAGGGTTTGAAATCTGCCCTTTCGAAGGTGAGATACCATCTGAAGAACCTTTTAAGTGTAGCCTCACAGCACATGCAGCTTGTCAGTGAATTTTGCTTTCATGTGCACATCTTTAATCTCTGTGCATAGGTACTTCTCAAGGAAATTAATTCCGGTAGCAACCAAACGTATCCCACAGGAACCTACCCAAAGGAATCTATGCCATGTCTTGCAATGCCTCCCGTGGCCAAGCTTCTCCAACAGCTTAAGCTGGTCCGTCTCCGGGCTGCCGTGGGCCTGGCCGCTTTGTTGTTCCAGCAGCTCTAACATTCATCTAACCCCTCAGAAGGCTCCTTCAGAGAATAAATTCAGAACAAAAACAAACAAACAAACAAACAAAAAACAGTTTTGGGGTTTATCCAATGCGGATCACGCAAGGGCCCAGTGAGGAGCAGGGCTCATGAGGCTCCGAGACACTCAGGAGGATAGGGGGAAAAAAGAGGGGACTTTTCACAGGCAGAAGTCTGATCACCGAAACCAGTTGCTAATAAGGAGAAGCGGCAATTTCTCACCTGGGTGAGAAGTGGTTGCCCACAGCTACTTCAGTTTCTAGCTGTGGGCTACCTGGCAATAAGAAAGGGGAGAAAGAGCATTGCCTTCTGGATGCAACTCTTCAGCTCCAGCTTCACTGGACTGGAACTGTGCTGTCCAGACTGGGTGTAATCAAAACTGAGCCTACCTCATGGTAATTGGGAAGGTAACTTCCCTTATCTCCATCCTGTTTTTACTTAAGACAGACTACAAAGCAGTTGGACGGGAGATCTGACATGGTCTATGTAGTTTTCTGTCTTCATCCATGAGAGAAAATGGACACTCAGAAGTTGTCCCTGTGAATAGGAAGCGTCATGCAAAAGGCAAGTTTTGCTGCTGCTATTAATTCATCTCTGTTCTCAGCTCAGAAATGGACCTGCATTTGTAGAAATGATGGTATGAAGCAGTTTGAGAAGACAATTTTTTTTTGTTCAAATAGCAAAATCAAGCTAGTCAGTACACAGCGAGTCAGTAAATGATCAGAGAAACGTCTTCCTCAGCTGACACTGCCCGTGAAGAAACGGTTCCTCGACAGCTCAGTCTGCTGTTGCCAGCACCTTGTCTCAGCCAAATTCCACTTGCCCCGGTTAAGGCAGAGCTCCTGGCCTCCACGCCATGATGTGTCACCTCCCTTGTCCCGCCCAGCAGCGTTTCGTATTCACCCAGGCACAGAGGATCTCCAGAGAGCCCGCCTCGATGGACAAAAGGCTCTCCACTGTCCAGACCAACAGCAGCTGCCAGTGCTGCTGCTCCATCTCATGCCAAGAGGTGAGTTGTTTTTTCTTTTTCCAGAAGAGTCCAAACTTCCTGAGGGAAGAAATGTGGTTTATTGCATACTTGTCCTGTTTCTTCTAAGCTGGACTGCACCACGCATTAGAAATGTTCTGGAAAACAGGCGCAGAAAGGATGACTTAACAAGGCAGTGTTGTCCTCTGCCAGACCAATGCTCTGCCTGCTCCTCTGGGGTTGTCAGCAGCACTGGTTTGGTCTGAAAAGTAGAAATTCCCTCTTGTGCTTTGTCAGCTAAGGAGTCTGGGGCTGTCAGTCACTGTTAAGATTCACACGTTTCCCCTGGATGACAGTTCTGCTCTGTCACATGCCTGTGCCCCTGCCATTTACACCGGAGCAGCGGCTCACTTCCCTCAGATCCCTCCTTACATGGTTTGTGAAGAGCAAAGCCCCACCATGTGGGGAGGCTGATGTGGTGAGAGGAGTTGTCCCTTTGGCCAAAATCATAGAATCATAGAATGATTTGGATTGGAAAGGACATTTCAAGGTCATCTAGTGCAAAGCAACCCCCCTGCAGGGAGCAGGGACATCTGCAACAAGAGCAGGTTGCTCAGAGCCCTGGACAACCTCACCTGGGATGGTGCCAGGGATGGGGCAGACACCACCTCTCTGGGCAACCTGGGACAGGCTCTCACTACCCTCAGTGTCAACAGTTTCTCCCTTCTCTCCAGTCTAAATCTCCCTCTTCAATGTTTAAACCATCACACCTTGTACTGTCCCCTGCTCAAAGATCTCTCCCCATCTTTCTGACAGTCCCTTTCAAGTCCTGAAAGGCCACCAGGTCTCCCTGGAGCCTTCTCCTCTGCAGGCTGAACCCCCCCAACTGTCCCAGCCCGGCCTCCCAGCAGAGGGGTTCCAGCCCTCGAGCACTGCTGGGGCTCCTCTGGCCCCGCTCCAACAGGTCCCTGTCCTCAGTCCCCTCATCTCCCACATCCTGCTGCCCGAAGGAGTCACATAGTGTCTGGGACGCTGCACCCTCTGGCCTCCGTGGTCTCCTTTTTCGGTCAGCGGTCCTGCCAGGCTGAGCCTTGCCCCTGTGGGCACCACCAACAGCGCAGTCCCTTCTCCCCACGGCGCCCGGTGCCCCAGCCGGGGTGAGAGCTGGCGGTGGAGCTCGGAAGGGACGGCGGGGCGGCCGGGGCAGAAGCACAGCCATGGTGGCGGACAAGCCCAGGGGGCGAGGGGACGCAACCCGTGAGGTGGCACCGCCCTGCCCCGGCACACGGCGGCCAGGCCGGGCCGGGCTGCTCTCCCCAGGCGGGCTCGGGGTCGGGCAGCGCTTCCCGCCGCTGCGCTTCCCCCGCCCTCCCCGCTCCGTAAGCGGCGGCCGCGGGCAGCTCTGCCCCGAGGCGGGGGCTCGGCGGAGGGGCGGGCGGGTGAGGCGAGGCGGGGCGGGCCGCGGGCCCTATAAACGCCGGGCGGTCGCCGCGCTCCGGCCGTAGCAGCGCGGTGCCAGGGGCTGCCGCGGCGGGACCGGGCTGCGCGCCGCCGAGGGCGGGAGGGGGGCGAGCCCTGGCGCTGCGGGGCTGTCGGCGGAGGA
>JANIJG010012110.1:0-14343 GCA_024611175.1 Megaceryle torquata
AGCAACCTGCCCTAGGTAGAGATGTCCCTACTTGTGTAGGGAGGTTGGACCAGATGAGCTCTAGAGGTCCCTTCCAGCCTAAAACACATATGATTTCTATGTGTTTTATTAAACAACATTTTCAAGAACAATTAATTTCAAGCATTTCCAATTTTTAATCAGCCCATGTGGCACACCAGCATAATGTGATTAACATCATAATGGAGCTTTAATTAGCAACTGTTTTGAATGTAATTTCAGGGCCACTTTCTTTAGGAGGCTAAACAGAGGCATATGCATCCAAAAAGCCAATTTCTGTTGTCCCTACCCTGCAGAATGCTCTGAATCTGTTCTAAGTGCCACATTAGCCCAGGTGTCCTCCCTGCTCCAGTGGATGGGGAGCTTCTGTGGACGGTCACTGCCTGAGGTCAAGTGATGAAGGACTGTTAAAGAGTTTCTGAACTCTGAGTACAGATCAGTTTTTAAACTACCTACATTATGGAGTTTATTTGAGTACTGAAGAATAAAAATCAGTTCTTCTAAGGATTTGAACTTTAATGAGACACCTCATATAAAAAGACTGATTTGCCAAGTCTCCAAAACCATCTGGAATTCCTGTCTTAAAATAAAGGTGTTATAGTTCAATTTTGAAACCACTACCACCAAACCTATTTTACACAGGAATAACAGGTAAGCAGGAAAAGAAAATCATCTTGCATACAAATAGGATGGTGAAGCTCTATGCTGTGTTAACCAGGTTTTCACTTGCACACCACATGTTCAGTGAGTGCCCGGCCACAATTTCTCCTTGTAAAAACAAAAGAAAGCAATCTAAAAAAAGTATCCGTGCAGCTATCTGGCTCATCTAGCCAGAGGAGGCAAGTTCTAGATTCTTTACAGAGGGTGCATAATTCAGGAGGCAGACAGGCAAGAATCTACCCCAGATCCCCTGCAAGGCCCTTCATAGTTTCAGACTGGTCCAATAGTCAAAAGCTGAAGTTCACCGCCAAAACATTCTCACCAATAACAATGGGTGTCACTGCTGTTTATGTAAATGCTTTAAGTCTTTCCCAATAGTGGATTCCACCTGAATCACCTGAAACAACTCACTCTGCACTAGACAAAAAGGAAAGCAGAAAACAGGTTTTCTTAGTTCTGGATTTATATTTACTGAAATAATTTCAGAAATGGAGGCATCAGCATGCAGGCAAAACTGCTGACTCTTGTAAGCCCTACTTACAACCCAAAATTTAAACCACATGAGATGTCTGCTCCGGTGCTGACACACAAAGCCTACATTCAGAATTCACGAGGAAGCAGTGTGACATACCACAACACAGACCTGTAAAATCCAAACCATTTTGGACTTCTACAAAACAAAGGAAAGACCTGCACACTCAAACCAAACAAGACTAGATGAGCTCGTCTGTATGTGTACCATCAATGTCAGTACTAAATGAACAGTCAGCCATGGGAAAAAAAAGAGCAGCTGCTGCTTTGCAGTAGCTATCCAGGACCCATAGTGGAAGCCAAAGCAAAATTCCTGCCCATGCTCTGAAGACACCTTCCACGTGTCCCAGCCCATGTAGGAACAAATGCTGCTATTTTCTCGCTCTGGGTCCCAGCCACAAGGCAGCATGGTCCCTGATGCAGTGCCCATCCTGCTCACAGTCAGGTAAACTGGTGGAGAAAAGAAAAGAAACCAGCTGCATAGAAGAAATGCTAGTGTTGCAGAGAATGTTTCAGGTGGCATGTTTCAAGCATGAACTAGTGTGCTAATTTAACATTTAAGGTCTACTTCCAGAATCAGTGCTTTCTTTGTAGTTGTTTATGGCCGAACGCTTGTCAGAAAATTGCTTTCGTACAGGCACTTGAACCGGGAGGAGGCGGTGGTGCTGAGGCTCAGTCCGTACGACGCATTCTAACAGTGACCAAAAGGCCGTTCCCTTTTTCCTCGCGCATCAGTGACTACCCATCACATGCTTCTTAAAAAAAAATTGAGTTATGAACTTACTATCTTTTTTGGGTTCACCCTCCTTTGATCCAAACTCCTCTCAGACTACATGCTCTCTGCATCAGCAATTACCTTAAGGCAAGCACCCATGCTACACGATATTTTCACCAATTCTACAAAGCAGGGGGTGGTAGCAGTGGAGGCACTTGACAAGCTGATGTTACAAAGAGAGACTATATGTCATTTCACTGGTGGGAGAAACATGAAAACAATTTATCCTCTTTCAAGGAATTTACTGCAGTCTTTTTTAGCCTTCAGAAGTTTTAAGGAAGAAAAGCCTGGGGAGGCCAGAAGACCTGCCTGGAGACCAGCTGGAGCATGCTACTTCCTGGCATCTCCTCTACCATGCTTTGGGATTGCCACCTATTTGACTATGAGTCTGGCAGGTCTGTGGAATTACCAAAGTCTACATCTTACCCTTGCATGTGACTACTTTAGCTTCTATGGCTCATTTTTAAAATACATTCATTTTATTTAGGCATTTCCTGTTGCTATGCATAGTTTTTACAATAAATGGAAAACAGGCCAGGTTTAAACAATAAGCTATTCTTACCTAAATACTTAAAAAAAATATATTAGAGAATGAAAACAATATTGCTAAATTAAACACACACTTCACAGCTGCACTAGGTGTAACAACAGTACAGGAAATATAAATTGACAAGTTAAGTAATCTGTTATTCCTGAATCAATTTCTTCTTGAAGGCTTCCCTAAGAGGTTATATAATATTGGAAAATACGAAGATAACAAAACTCTATCAGCTGTACTTGAACCTTAGAACATAAAAATAACTATTTTGCTGTGACCTAATATTAAAACAATTAATTAAAAAATGTTACATTTCATGTGCAATAGAAGCTTCTACAATTGCTAGAAGGATAAAGACACTTACCTTGAGGTTTCTGCAGAGGATGCATTTTGGCCAGCGGAGCTTTGGTTTTGGGCTTCCTTCCAGTTTGATGGATACATTGTGCTGGGCTGATGTGCTGCAGTTCCCCACATGCTTCCAACACCGTATTTGAGTCAAGGTGACATTTGATTTGAAAAGGAGAACAAGGGCAGTCTGAGAGGAAGGGGAAAAAAAAAAAAAAAAAAGACAATGTTTATTTTGTTCTATTGTTCCTGAAGAAAATTTGTACTAGGTCTTCAAGTGTATCTCATCCAAGAACCTGAGGAAAGGGAAGGAGGTAGAAGAGCCATTCATTCACAGGCTATTACAACAAATATATCCAGCCTTAATAATCAAGTCGAAGCACCTGACTGATAACACAGATGGAATCTCAGTAATCCTATCTTTAATTATTTATTTATTTATTCTTTACTGCAGGCATACAAAATAAAAGAGTCACTATAAAAGATAAAGAAAACCAAACCACACAAACGTGTCAATAGTATTTCTCCAAGCAGAAATAGCAATGCTGCAGCACACAGCATGGTATTTGGCAAAATACACCTAAATTACAGTGAATTAGAAACACATCCCACACAGGGGAATGGTACAAGCACCATTCCTTCGGGAGATTTAATCATTCAAGCTGCATTTTACCACTATTTATTACTCCTCCTTACATAAAAAATTAACATTCCTTCAAAAGGCTCTGGTCTAGAAGATGCCATTAAGATCAGATCCAGTGGGAAAACAGAGAAAGGAGCAATTAATATGTTTGTTTGCCTTTTAATTTAATGATTGTCTTAAGAGAGTAAGAACTATCAGGAGGAGGAGACATGCCTCAAAGCCTGAGATGCCCCTGAAGAACCACTTCATGGACCTGCAGACTGAACAGGATAAATAAAAAGCTGCATCAGGAAACACCTCAGGGGTGAAAAGAGGAAACATTAACTCCAATTTCAAAGCAAGAAAAAAAGAAAGATCTGGGCAAATACAGGCCTGTCAGTGTCACCTCTGTGCCTGGCAAGATCACGAAGGTGATCCTCCTTAAGGCTCTGCTAAGGAACATGGAAAAATGAGGAAGGGAAGAGTAACTGATGTCACCTTCCTGGACTTGTTGTGCAAAGCATTTGACACTGTCCCACGCGACATTCTGGCCTCTAAATGGAGAGATGTGGATTTGATGGATGGACCACCTGGTGGGTAAGGAATTGGCTGGATGGTCAGACTCAAAGAGCTACAGTTAATGACTCGATGTCCTAGTGGAGACCAGTGATGAGTGGCGTTCCTCATGGGTCTGTACTGGGACCAGTGCCATTTAACATCTTTGTTGCTGATGTGAACAATGGGATGAAGTCACTCTCAGACAGTTTGCAGACCACACCAAGCTGTGTGATGCAGTCATCACACTGGAGGGAAGGGACACCATCCAGAGGGACCTTGACAGGCATGAGAGGTGGGCCCACGCCACCCCTCATGAAGTTCAGCAAGGTCAAGTGCAAGGTCCTGCACCTGGATCAGGACAATCCCAAGCACAAATACAGTCTGGGCATAGTATGGATTGAGAGCAGTCCTGAGGATAAAGTTTTGGAGGTGTAGTTTGATAAAAAGCACAACATGAGACAACAACGTGTGAGAACATCCCAGAGAGCCTCAACTGTATCCTGGGCTATACGTCAAAAGATGTGTGGCCAGAAGGTCAAGGGAGGTGATTCTGCTCCTCTACCCTGCTCTTGTGAGTCACCACCTGAAGTACTGCATCCAGCTCTGGAGCCCCCAACACAAGGACATGAACCTGTTGGAGTGGGTCCAGAGGAGGGCCACAAAGAGATCAGGGGACTGAAGCACCTCTCTGAGAAGGACAGGCTGAGAGAGTTGAGATTGTTCAGCCTGCTGAAGAGAAGGCTCCGGGGAGACCTTATTATGGCCTTTCAGTATCTGAAGGGAGCCTACAAGAAAGCCTTGGAGAGACATTTTACAAGGGCTTGTAGTGATATGATATGAGGCAATGGTTTGAAATTGGAAGAGGGGAGATTTAGATTAGAAATTAGGAGGAAGTTCTTCACTCTGAGGGTGGTGAGACAGTGGCACAAGTTGCCCAGAGAAGCTGTGGATGCTCCATCCCTGGAAATGTTTAAGACCAGGCTAGATGGCACTTTGAGCAACCTGGTCTAGTGGGAGGTGTCCCTGCCATGGCAGGGGCGGTTGTAATGAGATGATCTTTAAGGTCCCTTCCAACCCAAACCGTTCTGAGATACTATCATTTCAGTGGGAACTGTAGAAATAAACCCATACATCCACTTTCACACAGCAGATTCTCCATTTCTTGAATTGGTGGGGTTTTTTGGACTTGTGGCAAACCTACAGCTAAACAAAATCCTCAGGCCAGCTTTACTAACGTGTCATAAGAAGGAAAACAAACAAGTTTTAAGAGGACTTAGGACTGCAGTTTAAAATTGCTGCATATGAAGACATGAGTATCTATGCTTTTGGCTGTACCAGGAAGTGGAAAACCTATCAACGTGGACATTTGAACAGTAATCCATATAAAAAAATCCCAAAACAAACAAACAAAAAAAGGCAGGCAAAGGAAACATGACAAACATTCTTTCCATATTCCTATTTTGAAGTGGACTAGCTGAAATTATCACCATCTCACTGGAGCGAGAGGTGACCTGCATCATGTAGAAAGGATTCATCTAAATGTGAAAAAATCAATCTTCCCTTTCCTGTGATGTGTTCAAGAACATGGCATTAGCTTCTCAAATGCAACCCACTCTTGGCCAGATATATATTAAGATCAAAAACCTGAAATGACAGGCACCTCCGTCCACATCAACTAAATTATCCTGTGTTTATACTAATGGTATTAAATCTGGATGTGACCTTTCGAAGACAGACTTTGAAATCTGAGCTGTACACACTGCTTGGGAAGATTAGCTGAGAGATGGCCTCAAAATGCAGAAACTTTTACAGAGATACAGTTGTATTTTTTTAAATAATAAGCATAAAATACTGAAGTCAATTTTGCTGACAAAAATAGCATTGGATGGTGCAAATCTATTTACTGATCTCTGCCTCCCAAACATACAACCCCTGAATTCCTCAGTACGGCTGCCAGTTTTTGCAGTTGAAGCTTCATTAACATTTCTACCATAAAATCTGCTTTTCAGCAGATCTGAGACCAGCTATTAAAACATCCTTTCCTGGAATTTATAAGTACTAGGTTTTATTCAAATATAATTTCACTTATCAGGAAAATGCAGTGAATGTAGAGTAGACTATTAGAGCAGATTAATAGCTTATTGCAAACACACCATCACAGGAAGAGCTTATGCAGATGCCTCAGCTCTGGGTACCGAGAGCTCCCTGTGACAGCACCAGCAGTGCTGTGAAGGGCTGGCTTTTTAGGGAAAGGACTTAAGCCTTCTTCCTTATTAACAGTAGCTCAGCACAGCAAGAAATTAAAGTAGTGCACAAGGGAAAAGCTCCCATTCAAGAAAATTAAATGGGCAGCACACAGCACACAGTGTTTCAGCAGGTATTTACCAGGGCTCATGACTGGAAGGCAATCCAGATATGTTGTCTTCTCTCCTAAAAATTACTGTCATGATCCAATTCTCAGTGCACAAGTCCCTGTACCTACAACAGCTTTCCAGAAAATGTGTCTAACCATGCTACATCATCTGATCATAGAGTCGTGGCACCGGCCTTGTCTCTTTTGAGATGAATACCCCAAGAGATGCTGGACATGACCACAGTTCCCCCCAGAAGCTGAGGGTGGAGAGCCACAGCTCCTCCTTGTTCTTGGATACCACATCCTTGGGTATCCTCAGCCGGGCATCCTAAGCCGAGCCCAGCTATCCCTCTGCTGAGCTGGGATAAGGTACTGGTTACCCTAAGCATTCCCTGTTCCTCTTCAACTACTACCACAAAAAGGCACTGTCTTATTGGTATTGTTTTGTAAAGTTTTAAAAGGAACTAAAACCCGATGCCTTTTTCTTTCCTACTGAGATTCATCATTGTGAAAGCAGATCTGAACAATCTTTCTTTCTTTACTGATAAGAGCTAGTGGTTACTTGCTTGCTTTCAAGTGCACAGCACCACCAGACGCCTCTTTTATGTCTAAGCTAAAAGCTCTTAAGACCTGCATGTGTTACTGAAAATTTAAGCATTTTGATCCTTATTTTATAAATTCACATACAAGTTTTTCTTTTCTACTGCATAATCCTGTCAAGCAATCAAGGCACATGATCCTCTGCTGGTAGTTATTCCACAGATGTATCCATCTGGCCTGAAACAGGCTCTGAGCACAACTCCAAATGCTCCAGGTCTTGTGCTCAGAGGCATTTGCAGAGTAAATATTTTATGGGAAGTAGCATGAGGTTTCACGAAGTAAGACCCAATATTAACAACAACAAAAAATAATCAATTCACAGTCCTCTAAAAATACAGTATTTTATATCATGGTGTATATTGCACATACAGGCTACTGCTGAAAATATATTGCTGTTCACACCTATTGCCTGCACTTAACCCCCACATTCATTGACAGTATATTCAAAGAGCAAGTGGGCACAAACCAGAGAATAAAATTGATAAGTAGTTGGAAAGAAGGGGAACTTGGAAAGCCATGAATGCCTTGAAACATCAAATGTTGTGCTGGACTTAAATCAAGAAAAATATGCATGGGTGAAACCACAGAAGTGGCTTTCATTCTTTTTTTATTCAATTCAAGCCAAGATGGTTCTCTCTATTCATCTCCGATGTGGCCCTAAGGGCTGCTTTTTGCACACAAGACAAAAATCCACTTCCTTTACATATTTTTTCAAGTGCTATAAAATGATCTGTGAAAACAAGATTTACTGGATTATTTCACACAGAATTCTCTGAAAGTAAAACCCACTGTCTGCCGGGTGCGTTCCAGGGTGCTCCTGGGAATGAAAAACAAAAGTGACATCACAAACAAGATCCCAGAGTAGCCTGTGGTTCTGCCAGATGCTTCCAGAGGTGGGAGTGGGTGATGGGTCCCCTAATGCCTGCCCTTGCCTGCCCACCAAACCTGCAGGATCCAACACAGAAAGCGTCCCGTCTTTGCTTTCTGGTCCAGCACTGGATTGTGCAAAATGTCCCTGGACTGGGTTAGCCATAGCTGCCACGGGAAGTGTACTGGTGTGTGCAGATTCACAGAAAGGGGTTATTTGTGTCCAAATGCTACTACTAATAAACTGTTACTGCCGGAGAGCCTGGCTGACACTCACTCCACATCTGATCTGTGGTTACCTGTGACAGTTCCAGGCAGAAAGCTACAGTCTGTCTGGATGTAGAGCGCACCAGTGCCTCCAAGCACGCACAACAGGCAGAGCTCTGAAATCCTGAACGTGCATTTCCAAATGTCTAAAACTCTGCTGAAAAACCCACCTTTGTTATATGCAGTTCTTGTGTCTCAAATATATTTAAGTACTTTATGGCATGTTTGTAATTCCACTCACATGAACAATGCCGTTACAATGTCTCTGATCAAAACCGATCCAAGCAGAAAAGGACAAAGATGATGCTTCCCAGAGATTTTTTTTGTGTGTGTGCATTATGTTAATAAAATAATAGGTGCTTATGGCTACTAAGGTAAAACTTAACTGAAATTTCTGAAAATGGCTAACATAATGTATCATTTATATTTTCACTAAAACAGAAAAATAACTTCAGTTTTTCTGCCAGAACTCAGTGTCTCCAGGAAAATCCTTCATAGCACTGAGAAATTTCTCACATTATCACCCCTTATCCTCACTAAGCTGCTTGCATCCCGAAGAAAGTCTGTGTTTTTCAATATTTTTTTCATATGCTGTCGCAAACTTGAAAGCTATGATATGTTTTTGTGCTAAACTAAGATAAAATATAAGGATTTTGGGTGCTCCGCTGAGTGTAGTAATAAAAAGACCAGCTGAACACAAGTGGCTGAACTTTAGGTTGCAGGCTTTTCTCTTGGCACATCAGATCTTGGGCTTGGCACCTAGTCCCCAGGTAGCAGCATTCAAAGATAAACCCAGTTTAAAATACAAAATAACTTGGAGAACTGTGATAGCAGCAAGAACAGGAAAAGTTATGACAAGCTACTGGTGTGCCACATCCTATATTTGCTAATCTGATAGAAGGACTTCACACCTAGCCCTCTATTTTAGAGGAAGTGATTTTTGCAGTATTCTGCTGAAACAAAGAAAGCCTACACCTCATCAGGCTAGCCCACCTGCTGCACCCCTACATGAAGCATGGGGAGTAGGAAAGGAGTAAAAGGGATGATAAATGCTGGACTAAGCAAAAAAGGCTCCACGGACTAGATGCACTGGAGAGGCACAGATAAGCAACACCTACTTTGTAAGTTTGCTTTCACTGAGAATTAACACCATTAGGGCATTTCTCCATCCATCCATCCATCCATCCATATGAACATGACTTGGAATGCCTGCTCAAGGGATGCCTGCCCTGGGGCAATTCTCAAGCCCTATGCCATGCCCAAACCTGGGACCCTCAGGAGACAGGAGGTGCTTTCCAGGGTTCCCCGCTGGCATGCAGGCAGCACGACCCCAGCCATGGGGCCCCACTGCTCCTCCTCAGGGCAATCTTCCCTGTCATCTTGAGGGAGAAGAAAATAGTCTTAGTGACCAGTGGAAGGGCTTTGCTCCTCCTGCTGGCACTGCTATCACCCATTGCCATTGCTCACAAATTAAACAAGCTCTGGGAGCTTCCAGTTTCCTAATTCTTTGCTTATTTAGGTTCTCTGCAGCATCAGTAAAGTCAACAGCTCCAAAAGGCAGCTCAGTGTAATGTGACCTGTCAGGTCACATCTAAGCATGGGAAGACTTAATAATTCTCTAGTCCTTCTTCAAGCATCTAAAAATGAAGCTATTCCAGATAGACTGGCTGTCGTATCCAGCAATGCAGCCAGTAGCAGCATCTCCTTTTCTAATGCTGTTTTGTAATACACATCACGCATGTCAAATGGATAATGCCCATCATAGTCTGATTAAAAACTCATCTATGGGAAAATACACAAAGATAAATAACTAGAATTTATATAATGGTAAAAAGACTTTTTTTGCAGCTAACATGAGTCTGGAGAACTAAGCATGTGCCCAGAACTGACCAGAATTAAAAATAACACCAACAAACCCCTCAGCTGTTAACATGTAGAGCTCTGCTGAAAGCTATTCCTTGCCTAACCATCTTAGCAGACATCTTAACAGGAACTTGGCTCTTCCCAAACTCTGGCTACAAACTGAGCATAAGCCAAGTACTTCAAATGTCCGCTTACAGGTTTCATTATGCCCAGTTCAAGCATCCCTGTATTTTCAGCTGAAACATCCACTCGGGCATTACCTAATGCTGTTACTGATGGCAGTGAACTTCTCTCTCTCTTCATCGCTTCCTCCTTAGTAAAAGCCTTCTAAGGAGGAGAGGCTGCTCTTAAAGGAGAAACCTACTGCTGTTAAGCAAAGGGCTTCAAGGGCAGAGCTAATACATACATCTGAATAAAATAAAACCCTGTGAAGAGGAACTCTGACACAAATTAAAAGGTGCTGACTGTGTCTTCCTTATGTCAGCAGGAATCTGGTGTAATACTCTGTCCTTCATGCTCAGGCTGTGTTACAGACACAGCTGAGTAAGGACTTCTTTAAAGAAGATACAGCACTCACTTCACCATAGGAAAACCCAGTGTTTGCAGCCTTACCTACAACGCACTGCAGTGAAGTTTCTCTCATGGGTCAACTCTAGTAACAGCAAAATCTTATCCTACAGTCAATTACAAAGCACCCAGCACCATCATCAGACTGGTCCATGACCGGCAGCTCCAGAGCCTGTTTTTCGTTATCTCTCCAATTTCACGTGTTGCCTGGCACCAGACTAGCACATAACCCTCTCCTGCTGAGCAGGAGGGAGCAAAGCCTTTCCCACCCTGCCACTGGGCATAACCTTCTTTTAACTCTTACGCTGCTCCATTAACTCCAGCATTTTCCTCAAATACACTTCAAAAGACTCACTTCTGCCTCACGCCCATGGCCCGTAAGACCCGGCAGCAGGGGTGTAAAGCAGCGCGTGCTGGGGCTTTACGGCTGCCTTTCTATCAAACCCAGCTCGACGTGGACAGCGGTTATTCCACATGACAGCTGGCATGGACTGAGATTCTATATCAAGAGAGATATATATCACTTACTTGTGTTTGAGCAGAGACCCCGTTTTTTTTCTTACTTGCTCAAGCTGTAAGACAACCAAAAATAAGGTAGACCAGATCCTGCAGCAGCTCTCATTTCATCATTTAAAATGCCATGCTCACAGGAACTGACCTCCCCCAACCCACTTCCTACCATCAGTGTGGTTAGGTGACTCAAAGAATATAAACGTGGCAAACGCAAGCGGAGGAGCTTTACTAAGCAGCAGTTACAGATTGCTGCGAGTTGGCAGAAAAAGGCTCTCTGGTTTTAAGTTTCATATGTGTCTGAAATGCAATACATAGGATGCCGATGGTTTAAAAGCCTGAATCTTTGAAAGTAAAAAAAGTGAAGGCTAATCTCTTTTAAAACCTTTTTGCTTAGATGCAGTTCTTATTGATGCAACAACGGACACGCCACAGAAACCAAAAGTCCCAATTCTCAGCACTCCAACTCTCAGACTGCTTCACAGCTCCTCTGGGAAATGAAGGGTCCCAGTGCAACCACACAGTCTTCCCAAAAGGGTTGGATCAGGGTGTCTGAAGAGCTTTCTGAAAGTAAAGGTGCTAAGCCTGCTATGAAACAGTGGGCAGGAGTGACAATAAATGCAACTCATCAGGCATGAGATGGAACTGGTTAAAAAATTTCCATCACAAGCCCTGAAAATTTTCAACGCTCCTTTTCCCCTCTCTTCCTGCTCTCCCAGCAGATTCCTGCCACGGGACACACAATAAAGGAAGAAACAAAATATAAACTTTTCAAATGAAATGCTTCAATTTAGGGCAAGCATCATCCCCAGGGAGCTGCAGAAGGGCTGCTGGTTTCTGTCCTTATGAGAAAAACACAAAGCCTGCAAACGATGCCAAACCATTTATAGTCTAAGGAGAGCTGTGAGAAATTTGGTAAATTAAGTTTAAGAAATTTAACAACAACAAAGAAAAAACCAGGATTTTTCAAAGAAATAATCAAATAGCTGTAACAAGTTCCTGCATATAAGGCACAAGGAGGATTAGTAGCTTCCCCAGACCTGTAGTGCTAGGACTTGGGATTCGGTGTACTTCTATCCTGTTCAGACTACTTTTAAGTGCCTTAGGGGAGGGCACTTCCTTTAACAGCCATTTCCATAGCATCCTGAGGGTCACTATTGAATATCACTGCCATAGTATTTTCCATAAACTTCCATTAAGATTTCCCACCTTTAACTTCATCAGATTCTTTTAAAGTGAATTCCTGCACACTAATCCAAATTGAGGACTATGCTTTACCAGCCCTGGTACACACCTTATGACTCTCATCACATGAATCACATGACATATTCTTAAGAAATCAGTTTTTGGCTCTGAGTTTTTCTGTTCTTCTTGAAACTGGTCCCATAGACCTGTTGCTCTGCTGAGTACACTCCTAGCAGTGAGCTCTCCAAGCACAACCCTATCGCACACACACCCCCGAGCCACGAACAGGGGTAGTTAGACAGCTTTCATTGAAATTAATTTGTCTGACCACTATTTCACTACTGTCTTTAGAGGGGGCTGAGATTTCACTGTTCCAGCACCTCTCTGTCTTTACATACTCATTTCAGTGCAGTTTCTGTATCTCTAACTACAATCTTGGTTTTATTGCTCCATCCACAACAGCATCTAATCCAAGTGCCTGTGCAATGCCACTCAAACCCTCCTCTGCCTCTGGGATGTTTCACACTTGATCATTCAGCCAGGGACTACTGCACAGCTGCTTCAAAGAAATCACTGCAGAATTTAAACCATTCTTTTAGTCTGATTTAATTTAAAGAATTAACTTTTCAAGAGACGTACACCAGCTCTTTCCTACACTAAGGCATGCTCCTCGTCCCACTCAGTGCTGTCTGGACAGGGTGATAGAGCACAGTCCTTATTTTCTATCCTGCATCTAAGTTAAAAAAAAAACCTCACACCCCAGACCCACATTTATCCAGCAAGAAACACTGGTGGCATTTTTAGTTCAACACAGAAGGCAGGACTGTTGGTGTCAGCATGGGCTCTCTTACCTCCCAGGATCACTGGGTGCAGCTTGGTCACTAGGGCTTCTCCCTCAGGCATGGGCTAGCTGGCTAACCACTATCAAAAATCACTTTTGCAGTCCATTTTTGAAGTGTTTGCTCTATATTTCTATGTATGTATATAATTATATACATTTTTATCACATACAACAGCGAGAAGATCTCCAAGTAACAGAAACAAGGAGCTTCACATGTAATTCTGTATGACAGCATTACTCAACATAGGTGCAAAAACCAATTTCCGGCCAAGATCTACTACACAACAAGATAAGAAAAAAAGGCAGAAACACAAGCATGTCTTAGCAATCCTGCTGCTAGGAGGTCGTAGCATACATCATCACGCTGGGCAAGGGAACACCAAAACAAAACAAAACACAACACAAACCCAGACACTCACTTCTAGTTTTAGGCTTTTTATGTTGCTTCAAATACAACTGGCCACACACCAGCCACAGGCAACACAGTGCATGGACTCTTAAAAGACTGTTCATTTCATTCCACATTTTATTCCCACCAAAGTGGGAGTGACATTATTTGCTGAGGTGTAATACAGGATCAACTCAACTAGCCTTCAACAGAGAAAATTTAAACTGGTTTCCATGACAAAAAGGCAGAATCTAGCATTAACTGTATGGAAGCTCATTTTGCCCTAGCAAAAAAAGTTTTTATTATTATTTTATACCAGGCTGTCAAGCTATTTCTTGCCAAAAATGAGGCAAAGGGAAAAAAAGCAGCAGCTGGAAGAGAGCAAGAACCAGCTCCCAGCCCTGGCAATTCCAAAGGGGCTGTAGGAGTGGAAGTAGCAACCAGAAAAACCACAGTGAGAACAGAATAAAAATACGTTCATTTAAAATGAAAATGAGGAAAAAAAACCCCAAAGTAAGGCATCACAGAATACATTCTCCAACAGGATTAACAATAGGCACTTTAAATAAAACAAAAATATTTGCTTTTCTTTATGAAACAGGATGCGGCATTGCGGCGAGCAATCGCTTACCTTCGTCTCAAGTTATTAGTGACATGGAAAAAGGAAGAAAAAAGAAAAGAAAAAAAAGAAAAAAAAGAAAAAAAAGAAAAAAGAAAAAAGAAAAAAAGAAAAAAGAAAAAAAGAAAAAAGAAAAAAGAAAAAAGAAAAAAGAAAAAAAGCATCATTTGTGCAAAGAAAAACAGCAGCCTTTGTGCAAAGAAAAACAGCAGCATTTGTGCAAGCCCCTTTTCCTC
>JANIJG010012111.1:17229-30036 GCA_024611175.1 Megaceryle torquata
TTACATGCATTTTCTATATCTAATTATATAAATAAAAGCTTTACAAATGAATTTTTTTTTTAATTCTTTTTTTTTTTTTTTTCTGGTCATATGCTTCTGTTCATATTTATAATGTAACTATAGCCAGCAACATGAAAAAGATATTGTTGCAGAAGCCAAATAAATGATGAAACACTCTAAATTGCATAGTTTTAGAACTAAAATGCTGATGCTCTCTCCCTTTCAGCAGAAACAAAACTTTACTATGCATTAATGGATTATGACATCAGAGTGTTATTAGGAATGTTTCATCAGAAGATAGGCTCCATGACTCCCTGAACCTCACTTTAATCTCATGTCAGAATTAATAAGCTGGCTGGAGAAAGCTTTTAAAATGAGTTAAGCTTATTGTCAGAGAACAGCTGTGGACCTTTAACCTCTGCTGCCACAATGCCAAAGTTAGGAAAGGTTTTACTGTGAGGAAGCACTAGTGCCATGCGTTGTGTGGCATAGTGTACATGGTGTGTTTTCTAGGAAGTGAATTACTAATAACATTTAATGGACAGATACGGTGTTTTGCCTCCAAGGATTCTCGTTTTCCATCTATTCTCAGGAAAAACCCCACTTGAATGGTTCATGATTCACAACTGAAGTGAGCAGAATTGACCACTGGTATAACATGCTTTCTTTCCAGTAAGACCTTAGACTATTTGATAACTGTTTTACAACTAGAAAGTACAAAATAATACTAGTCCATTTCAAAGCTAACTGCTATCTAACTGCTTTAAATTAAGACTGCTATTAGTTGTTTCAATCAGTGAGTATTGTAATGGGTTGCCATGAGAGTCATTCAGGTGAGAATGATTTATACCGTTTGAAGTGCATCATTTATTAAAACAATCACAACACTGATATTACAGTACATTGCTTTCATTTATTTTCTTGTAGGTAGAGACACAGTCAACAGAAAACATTTTTCAGTTTATAGTTGCTTTTAAATCAATATAGTTGCTTTTAAATATAGTTGCTTTTAAATCCTGTGGTGGCAGGATGATGGCATATAGGATGGGATTTACAGAAAACAGTTTGTGAAAGAAACAGGACTCGCTACTTAGAATGGTCTAAAAAAGGGCAATGAACAGTAGAAATGTCTTCTATTGCTCACAATGCCCCTTGAGTCAGCATCAATTTTAGCATTTATTTTTAATGCTAAATACACCAGGACTCCATTACATAAGGTCTGTATCGTGACCCGAATATATACCTCTCCCTCTGTATATATCTAAATGTTCCAAGGATCTTAAACTGGAAGTACAAAGCATCAAAGGAAAGCAGGATATTTGTTTACTGATAGGATTAACTAATTTGATACTCAGGAGTTAGAGATTTTACTTTCCAAGTTCTTTTGTGACCTTGGATAGATTTTGTAAAGGTTTTTCTTTGGTTACATATACAGACAAGAAAACAGAACAGGTAGATTTTCTGAAGACCCTCTTGAGAATTTTGAAAGCCTGTTTTGTACAACTTTTCAAATTTGGCGACATAAAAAACCATTCTGGTGCATAAATAATGTCTCTCTGTTCAACCTCCTGATCTGTAGGTTTAGCAGCCAGGATCCTCACCAGTTTCTAAAGACTACAAAAGGAAGGGATCTAAGCTGTGAATCCTGAGCCAGGGAAGAATCCTAAATCCTGGAGATACTTGATTTCACATATATTAAAGCCCTTAATAATACCCAACATATAACTAAGTCAGGTAGCTTCTGATACAGAATAGAGGACTGTTTCATAATATTTAGAAATGTTTTGTCTACCCATTAATACCGAAGGAAAGTCTTTTCAGAAAAGGGAAACTGAGACAGGATCCATTCTCACTTTGGAGAGCAGCTGCTGCAACTGCTGTTGACTGCTATCTTTGACACTTTTCTTTGAAATACTCCAGAAAAAGATTTATTTACTTAGGGAAATTGTGTAGTATTCAGTGAGGCTACACATTGTCCAAACCTCATTTTTTTAACTGGATGATTTTAACTATGGTAAGGCTGTAAATGTATTTTGAGGATAAAATAACCTGAATTAGTTTGCCAGGGAATAAATATTTGGCAATGAAGAGCAGAAAGGAAAGGGAAAGAAGCAGTAATATATACAGATATACTACTGGAAAGAGGCAGTACTATGATGAACTGGAAGATGCAAGAAAAAAAAAATGGACAAGCCAAGATAATACCTTGTTATGGATAAAGGACAGAGCATGTTTTAGGAGGTACATGTGTTATCCTACAAAAGGATGAGCAGTGAAGGGCATATATGTTACCTGGAGTGAATAACCTGTAAACCCAGCTTGATGGGTTGTGTGACAAGATAAGGGTAAGACCAATGTTAATAAATTGACATTGTGAGATGTTGGTACTTGATGAGGAGGCATTTTAAAAAAGGGGACTAAAATTTGTTGATTCTGGGTTTTGGCACCATACTTTAATTAATTCCCATGCTTCAGGACTTTTGCTCCTCAGCTAGTGACACCAGAACGCTTCCCTTCTGTGGCTTAATCTTTTTCCTGAGCTTTTCATTTGATTTCTTGGTCTGGTTTGGTCTTATTTTTCTCTTATTTTCTCTATTTGAAGCTCTGGAGAGCATTGACAGCTGAAAATGGGATGTGCGGTGCTTCTAGTGTTGCAGAGTCTATCAAGTGCACAGCTATCTTCTGTGCTCAAGAAAGGAGAGCTAACAGAGGATGTGATGAACAGAAAAAGGGGAATGCTGAAATTGTTTGCCTTTTCCTGCACCATATGTTCTCTTTCTTGCCATCATGGAGAAATATTAGCTAAACACATGCCTTTAGGAAATTAGCCCTCAAAAGGACATACCTGAATTTTTCTTCTCTCATCACCTACTACATTTCTTGTCAGTACTAATATTTAATACTAAATACTTAGACTTGATCACAGGAAGTTCTCTGTGGACTATTCCACATCAAATGGCCATTGCACTGTTACAATTACAGATACCTGAATCTTTCCTAAAGGTCCTTCTGATTTTTTATTTTTTTTTTTTTTCCATATTCCTGTTGACCTGTTTTATTTCATGTCATAGATTATGTGACTGTGCTAATGGGCGATGCTGGAATTTACACAACTATACGGGAAGACAATGAGTTTCTGAACTATTTGTCAAGAGGCTTGTAAGAAGTTCTTGACTCAAACAAAGAGTCCACAGTGCAACACGCCGGGATTTAATTTATCTCCACTAAGCAGTTTCAGTTCATAGTGATAAACTGAAATTGAATCATTATCAGAAATAATTTCTGCGATATGTGTGAGATACAACAATACAATTTTATCAAGTGGTTCACATAGAATTAAATTCCAGTGTAAAATTGCTGTCTTAAGATGGGAACATTTTATTTATTTGCTAGGTCACTACTACTACATGTGCTACTATTATGCAACAAGATTTCTCAAATGAAAATTCCTCAGATTGAAAAATGCATTTTTTGTCTAATGGGTTCTAAATTATACATAAGTTGTGCAATTTTCAAAGGTGATGCAATTTCTTCTGTCACAATGTCTTGTAATTTGGAGGCTTTTTCCATTAAAGTGACAGTTCTGTACAGATGGACCACAATACCCTCAGTTTCAAAAACATTCACCTGTAGTGCTTGTCACATACCAACTAAGATTTTAAAAATATTTCTGCTTGATTTTTTCTTGACTAACAGCAATAACCACTGTTACAGAAGAGTGAAGTCGTCTATTAAAAACAGCATTTGGTTGTGGGTTTTATATAAAAAAGGAAAAGCCAAATATATGAACATCTTATCATTCAGTTTCAGGAATCTAAGCATTTTCTGCCTTTTGTTGTTATTTTTCAACCCAGTAATATATTTATGTGCCTACATCAGCATGTGGCAGGTATCCTTCTCTTCCAAACTGGCACTGATTCAAAACTACAGCTCACAGCTATACTACCTATTTTATCTCACATTGAAGGATAAGAGATATGGGTGCTTAATCTCAGATTTCAGTTAAGTCTTGAAAAAACAAAACAATAAAGCCCTCATATTGGAGTTTACACAGGTTAAATAGATTATATCAAAGTCATGCATTGATTTTTTTTTTTTTTTTAATTTTCAGAAGTAATTATGAGAAACTCAGTAATCAGCTCTGTTACCAGATCTGTGAAAATGTTTAGTGGTGCCTGCGGGAAGTGAAAACTAGGGGAGTGGTTCTTTTGTAATAAAGGTATACACGGAAAAAAGTACCTGGCCACAGACTAGTGTAAATTACTTTTGTGAACATCACAGGATCAGAAACAATAGCCTTGTCCAGGGAAAAAAAAAAAAAAAAGCATGTAAAATTAATGATTTTGATTTGGCCTCAGAAATGTACATCTGTAACCTAATCACAGGAAGCATACTGCATTGTGGTGACATCCACAAGCAACATCAAATATGTTTTCTCTTTTTCCCTTCAATGCACTCTGTAAGTAAATTAGGATTTGGCAAACAACCAGGTTTTCTCAGGGATTTCTCATATGGTCTCTTGTTTGACATATTGTTCCCAAATATAAAACTAAATGGAGTCTTTGAAAAGCTGATGACACTCCCAGTATTTAATGTAATGAATAATTCAGTGTATTTACAGCAAGAAGTATGATCTAAAGGATACCTTCTTCTCTTTATATAGGACAGAACTGACTATGGACCTCTGCTATGAGAATCAGCTGTGCAAAGACTTAGGAAGGCAGTAATTAGTTTCTTTTTTCATATCACCTGAAAGAGGACACTTAAAGGGCTAAGAAGAGAAAATGTAGCTAAAGGTCACTTTTCCCTCCCAGGCTGTAAAGTCTATTTTAGAAACTGTTGCCAATTTGGGCATACTTTCTCTCTGTGCAAATTCAGAGCATTATAGACTCTGTTTTAGCAATCTTTGTGCAAGTTGAATTCACAAGAACCTCGTGAATTTTTAAATACACCTTGGCACTGAAACCCCTATCTGTTAGGCAGATACAGGCCTTTAAATCATATTTTAGCAAGCAAACAAGTCTTGAAATGCCATTCTGTTATGCCAGTATTTTAATGAATTCTGAACCATAACATCAGTTCAGCAGCTAAAGGGAAAAGTGATTAAAATGAGTGCTCAGAGTAAGCTTCTGCAACAGGTTATTAATGTGGGATTATTTCTGATAATCTGTCTCAATTCACACTACAACCTCTTTTTCTTTGGGTTTTTTTTTTCATTTTATCTTCTTTTCATGGTGGCTTTGATGCTGACACTTTGTTTTTATGTGCTTATGCAACATATATCCTTCTTGTATTTACTGCAGTTCTTCACCACTTTTATTCTTAGGCATTTGCATCTGTTATTAATAGCAGATGGGGTAGAAAAGAACATAATCACATGATACATCAGCAGTCATGTCTGTTGAATCAGTAGCATCTGACACAGCATGCATTTACTGCATGATTTCACTGTCATGTTTGACACAGATGATGGATTACTATTCCAAATAAGCTTTCAGTATTTGTTCATTTTATACACTACTAAACTGTATGTTCCTTACATCCACTCACTGGAAATTTCTGACCATAATTACTATTCAGCCAGTGCTATCTTGGTTCTAAAGCAGTATCAGTATTGATTACTTTATAATCCATTCCTCCTAATATGGCTGATGTGTCGTTTTTAGCTTGTAATGACAATCTCATATGAATCTAGTATTGTAAACTCTCATTTAAAGGAACGTGAATCTCAAAGAAGACATTGTGTGCTGACTGATCTATTTCTATCATATTTTCCCTTATAATCAAGCTGCTTATTTGAGGATCAATGATTACTAAATATATTATTGCCTCCATAAATATGTATTTTTCGTTCCTCACAATTTTTCAGACCCACCAGATTTCTATTGTAGTTATCTTAGATGTTTGGTTTGATTTCAACAATGTTCATCACTTATTTTTTCCTCTTTATTTAAATATAAAACATTATACTTCAAAGCAGTTTTATTTCTTCCATTTCAGGTGTATTTAATTATAGCAAAAAGAAATCTCAGAAACTTTAAAGGCTATGTGCATACCACCAAATAAATCAGGCTAGGGTACATCATATAGCCCTGAGGGTAAGTGGCATGTCATGGCTCAGATGATGTACAGCTATACTGTAATACTCCCCTAGCAGAGAGGATTCACACATAAGCTACTGTCTGGGAGAATCTTTCACCATCCACTAAGCTATGTCCAAGAAGAGTGCATCTATACTAGTAAATTAAAAGGTGATATTGATGAGGCAATGGAGCTTGGTCACCTAGGCTGTTACTTGACTAGACTGGTCCCTGGCACAGTTTTGTTACAGCACTCTCTCAGACTATGCCAAAGCACAGTCCAGGAAATCCCATGATTTGGGACCTTCTCCCCACAGGCAGTCTGGAGGCTCCTGTCCTGTAGTCAAAGGAAATCTGTAGTCTCACTGTGTACATCCTGCAAAGAACCATCTCCCGGGCCAGGTTATCCTCCACACTATTTTGTAGTATAGAGGTAGCTTCAGTGCATGGGTCAATACTAGGGTCAAAACCCTAGCAGGAAGCATGTTAACAAGCTAGCAATTTGAATGTCTATTTATTAGTGCCAGTGCAATACCCAAAAAGTGCAGAAGCAATTAATAGAGTTTCCTGCTGTGTCTGACTGTAATGGAAATGCAGTGGAAAATTAACATACTAATTAAGATTCTGCAAAGCTCCTTAATATTTAGCTCTTTAAGATGTAAAACCAAGAAACTCAGATAGAGTTTATTAAGACCTGCATATGCTTGAAACTTTATCACCTCAACATTGTTCATTTGACATTTTAGCTTTAGACTATTATTTATAGTGGAGAAACATATGATGGGACATTATGTTAGATATTTGTATGCTAGACTGAGCCTGGAGACAGGAGCACCTAAGTTTTCCTTAAGAGCAGTAACTAAAATGACTATTTATCTTCCTATCTCTGAAGTTCTGTTTATTAGAAGCAAATTAGGATATAATTTGGATTTAGATTAGAAATAAGGAGGAAGTTCTTTATCACAAGAGTGGTGGAGCACTGGAACGGGTTGCCCAGGGTAGTGCTTGAGGCCCCATCCCTGGAGGCATTCAGACTGAGGCTTGACAGAGCTCTGAGCAACCTGCTCTAGTTGAGGATGTCCCTGCTCTCAGCAGGGGGGTTGGACTAGATGACCTCTAGAGGTCTCTTCCAACACAGACATTTCTATGTTTCTGTAATAACCAGATTTGTAGGGTGAAGCAAACAGAAATAAAAGATGTGAAATCAAACTCTTCCAGAATTCTTCCCTCTCCTGTCAGGAGTTTCTCAGTTCCTTCAGACAATTTATGCTTTTTGCATCCCTAGAAGCTGCTTCCTGTTCAGTCTTCTATTTTCCTGAGAACACTTCAGTAATTTCTCTTTTTTTTTTTTTATTTCTAGAGCATAGGGTGCAGCAGAGGAGCATGCCAGAAGCTTGCTGAATAGGCACAGACTTCTGAAAACATGAGCAAACAAAGGAAACACTCACTGTCTGCCACAAATCATTTTGTGGGAAAGGAGTTAACTTTGCAGAAAAGCACACATAATACTACATTTAAAAAAAAAAAAAAAAAAAAAAAAGGAATTGCCTTTAAAAGAAAGAGTAACAACAGAGTTTTGCTATACATTAGAATATAGATGATGTATATGTATGATCAGAAATAGCTGCTGCAAAACTGTGAACACCCCTCCTTCACTCCACACTGGGAAGCTGAGCCAGCAGGTGAAAAAAACTTTAAATCTGTAGAAAGAATGACATGATAAATGGAAAGGAAGTCTAATTTAATGTTAAGTTTCATATATGGAGTCCTGAAGCAGGCAATAAGGACAGGCCTAAGCATTTTACCTTTTTTTGTTTATGGAAGGTGAACTGGTGGCTTTGTAAGCAAGGAGGTAAGAATTACTGACAGTGGTTTATGAATGCTGTAGGCTGATTCTGGTGAGGTTTCTAGGCTGTGATGGCAAAAAAGGATTAAAAGTGACAGTGGATTTACTGTCCCGTAATAGACGGTGAAAGATGTAGTAGTTACTGGCAGAGGCCTTTTGAAAATAGTGTATTACTGCAATGATACTTACTACTCTTACTGCAGTTTGTGCATTTTTTAAGTGTATGATTTATCAAAGTCACCATTAGATCTGAAGAGCTTTGCGTAGCTGACGGAAGCGATAGATATATTCAATAACTTGCATCGGGCAAGTGAATACTGTGATTCCTGGAAATGCTGTTTATAAAGAGACATTATGTACTGAAATTCTTTCCTACTTTTGACCCAAGTGCTTAATATTATTTTGCCCTGAGTGAAGATATTTTTGATTTAAATATATCAGGTGTACTAATGTCATCAGTACAGGAGATGCCATCCCCCAAGGGTGGAGAAAATTTCAAAAATGATTGAGCTCACTTGGCAAAACTATGCCTCTTCTGTAAATTAAAGAAATTCTGCAGCTATACAAGTGTTAGAGCTACTTCAAGCCATAGAAATTACTTATAAAATATAACAATTATTAACAAAGTTTACTGCATCTTTTTCCTCATCTTTGGCTGTGATTAAGCATAGTAATAAGATAAACTTCAAAAATTAAATTAACTTACATGCTAGTTAAATTATTTATTTAGAAATATTTGCAATTCTTTACATTTAAAGTATGTGCAGCAGGATAAAGTATGAATAATACAGCAGATAACTGTCCAGAGCCTAGGTGTGTAGAAGATAAAGGCTGAAGATGGAGAACTAGGGCTTATCTCAGTACTGGTGAATTAAACGGGGCAGAGAACTTGGTACTGATTGTCTGTACAGTTAGAGTGATACAATGGTCCCTCGTGATTTCTGGCTCCTGTCAAATAATTCCTGGCACAGCTCAGAAGAGTACTTCTGAGACAGTTTGGCGGTTATCTTTTTTGGTGTTGTGCTACTTAGCTTAAGGGCCATAATAAATAGACTCTGGCATGCTTAATTTACTTGTATATATAGTCCTAGTGGTATTGGAAAGCACTTAGCTAATTCTTAACTTAATATTCTTCCATATTTTCCAATTAATATTATAATAAAGCTATGAGAGAATGAAAAATTAAAATAATGTCTAAGCTATATGAAGGAGCTAATAAATCTGAAACACAGATCTTGGGTAAGAAGCCATCAGAAGCATACCATGCAATTTCTAAGAAATTGGTACTGCTTTTTATAACAACTTATGGGTTAAAATGTCTTCAGAGCTTCAAAAAAGAAAATCATGCTCCAGATATTGCATTAATATAGAGATACCAAGACTTATGTCCTATGAGAAATGGGAGTGTCTACCTCACTGAGCTTATATAAATCAAGGATCTTTTTAATGATGATGGAGGAAGCAATAAACAGGAATAGAGAAACCTGAGGAGACAAGGGAGACAGTACCAAAGACTAAAATTCTTGAGCTACAAAGTGGTAGGCCATCAAAAAAATATAGGCAGAGCTTTAGAGAGGGCCACATGACCATTGTGTCTGATAAGAAGGGACAAACAAGGAATGTATTTGGGATATTCAGGGGTGGCCTGAGTGACTATGCAGAGGGAGGGAATTGGGGACCTAAAAAAGACAGGTCAATCAGGGAGAGATATAAAAGAGCTAGTCTTGTGTAAAATGGAACTGATCAGTTAGCTTGTCTGACTGAGTCAGACTAGGACTGAGCCTGATCATCATAGGGTGTCCTGCCTTGTTAACAGACTCTCCTAACTTTCTCTCTGCATGATCACAGTCTTCATCCGTCTTGCGTGTCTGTGTGTGCCAGCTGCTGTTGGGATTGGTGTGAGTGGAGTGGGTGCCAGATCAGTCAGACCATGAGTCAGACCAGAGTTGTAGATGTCCCTGGACTGTGGTCCAGCAACTGGGTAGGTGGGTGGCTTCTAACTTCTGGGGAGGAATGGTGTGTGTCCCAAGAAACAGCTAATGGAGGGACCAGAATGGGTCAGGTGCTCATCGCTGGTTGCTTGAATGGAACCACAGATCATAGCTTGTGTGCCTGGTGCAGCCTTCAAGGGAGATGACTGTCTGTCCTTTACCTCAAACCAAGAGTTCATGTATGTTTACCAGAAAAATCCAAGGTGAACTCACCAGTGAGTAGGAGACTCCAGGTCTGGGCATGAGTATCAGGTGGATGGAAGGTCTGTGCAGGTATCTGGGGGCACCTGAAGTTGTGGGGTCCTTGTGGGATCCTTGTATGAGTCTGTTGGCAGTGAGCACTGGGCTGGATCAGCTGGTGAGTTGGAGATCTTTGGGGTGGGAGAGTGTCATGTGTGTAACCTCCCATCTCTGCCAGCCCAAGATGAAAAGGGGATGGGGCTCTCTGTGCTTATGTGAGTCCTGGTAGTGTCCGGCTGGGCACTGCTGGCCTGGGGTGCCTTCCCTGTGGCAGGCCCTGGTGGTGTCTTTTGCATGTGCCCTAGAGAGATGCACTCAGCTTTTCTGCTGGTTGAGCCTTCAAACACAAATGTGGCAGCTGTGTCCATTGGTCTGGGGCATGGAGCTGCTGGAGGTAGCAGCAACTTGCAATATCCCTTAACACAATGTATTTTATATATTGTAAAAAGAAGAAGGAAAAAAAAAGGACAAAAACTGTTCAGAATCATTATGGTTAAACAGCTGTTTAAAGATGGGAAGATTAGATAGTATCTACTTCTATTTACTACTTCTTTGAAAGCCATAAATTTCAGCCTGGAACTAGGGAGTAGATTTAATTTTTTGGAGTGATTAAAAACCTTCATTGTTTGTAACAGTCATGACATTAAATTATACTGAATTTGAAATGGTCCATCTTGGTCTTAAGAACACTCAGAAATACTGTAACCTTTTACAAATTTGGATGGTTTGTTGGTAGGGTGTTTTTGTGGTGTTTTGTTTTTTTTTTTAATGTCCAAATAGTTAATTACTTAAGTGTAACTTTGTAAAAAAAATTTAAAATAGAGCTGAATGTTGAAAATTTAAACCTTATGATAATCTGTATGCTGGCTAAGATTGTGTCATAGCCTCCTGAAGATCTGACACTTTCAGCAGTTGAACTTCTTGGTGTCAGTCATCTGTTCAGCAAAGAATGCCACTGCATGACTGACAGTTCTTATATCAGTGCAGGATTAACCATGGAGATCTTTAAACATGTTGTGACAGAAACAGTCTGAGCTAGCTTCAGCAGGGTTAGCACATTAAATTTCCAATGTCAGACCTCAACCGTGAGTACAGAAGAAAGTATAATGCTCTTGTACGGGCCTCATATTGAAGGAAGAAATAAAGAAAACATGTCTTTGCTGATGCTATTCCATCTATGGTATGCAATAAAAAGTTTGTGAATATAAGATCAAGAGAACTATCCACTATAATACTAAAACGTGCTTGTCTAAGTGGGTAAAACACATTTTATCTGTATGAAATACTGTTAATATAAAACTTTTGAAAGAAGAGCTGCGTGATAATTTGGAGCTCTCACTATAAACAAACACACTGGTTCTATGATTGCTTTTGTAGAGATCCAGTCTCCTGACAGTAAAGAACAGGCTACAGGAATGAAATTAAAGATTAAACTGGTTTCAAGAGACTCAGGACAGATTCATACACATGTGAGACAAGATCTAAGAATACAGCTGTAAAATGTCTTAAACTTCTGAATTCCTCCAAATTTTATCAATATCTTACCTGAATTAATTTTTTTTTTTTTTTTTTTTTTTTTTAATAAAGGAGGGAAGTGGGGAATTGAAAGACCCTAATTCCAAGCAAACCATAGTAAATTCCTAAGGAAAGGCATTTCTGATGACATGTAGGAAAATAGTACTGACTCTTGAAATTTCGAGTTTGAGTAATTTGTAATTTGAAGTGAGCTGTGTGGTTTCATGCGCCATTCAGGACTAGAGGGGATGTATCAGTGCCAAAAGAAAGTGCCCTGAGATGAAGGTGCAGCATCTATCTGTGCTCATCATCAGAAGCTTCTGCTAAAGCACTTCCTAAAAATGGGCTTGCTTTTGAGTACAGTTAGGGCTAGATCCTCTGGAGAAGTTATGTGTACAAATTAGGTTTTGGATTGTGTTGTGCAAGGATTTTGCATTGTAAACTCCAGACAGAGAGTGAGGAAAGGTGAACACCTCAGCATAATAAGTCATGTGGTGCTGGGATAGATAGCAAAAGTAGCCCCCAGAAAGTGCCCAAAAATATAGGATTTCAAATGGAAGTGACTTCACATATGGCTTTCTGCTACCCTAAAGAATTCACTTCAGTTTTCTCTGGTATATGTGTCTGAAACACTTCAGGCTGTTTTTCTCAATTAGCTGTTAGTGATCTCTGCTGTGTCTGAATATGAGTTGGTACCGCCTCTAAAAATTTGTTTAAAACCAAGCAAAAATCCAAGAGGAGCCTGCACGAGTATCTAAGCTTTAGCATCATGATTTTGGTGCTCTTTCTTTTCTTCCTGTATTACTTCTGTGTTCCTTTCTGCCATGTGACAGTGATTTGGCAGGAAAAGCTGCAATTATCTTTATGCCAATAAAGACTAAATGAATAAGCAAGACAGTAAAATTGAACTCACTCCAGCTCAAGAGGGGTTTGAAATTAGAGGATTTAACTTCCTGGAAGAGTCTTTCTCTGGATAAGTGAAATTCTGTAGTTTTAGAATTTCTAAGATTCATAGGCAAGGGTTATTTTTGTGGGTTTTGTTTGTTTGTTTTTGTTAATTACAATCACATTACTATATAATGTTATTTTATTAATTATATTATTAAATATTATTATATATTATTATTGATTATAT
>JANIJG010012111.1:30136-45767 GCA_024611175.1 Megaceryle torquata
ATGAGGAGAGGCTGAGGGAACTGGAGTTGTTTAGTTTAGAGAAGAGGAGACTGAGAAGAGACCTTATTGCTCTCTACAGCTACCTAAAAGGAGATTGTAGCGAGGCTGGTGTTGGTCTCTTCTCCCAAATTACTAATGAAAAAACAAGAGGAAATGGCCTCAAGTTGTATCAGGGGAGTTTTAGATTAGGTATTAGAAAGAAATTCTTCACTGAGAGAGTGGTTAGGCACTGGAACAGGCTGCCTAGGGAGGTAGTGGAGTCATCATCCCTGGAGGTGTTTAAAAAATGAGTGGATGTAGTAATTGAGGTCTAATGGATGTATAGATGAAGGTTGGACTCAGTGATTCCAACCCTAATGATTCAATGATTTTTTTTAATTTAAAAAATAAAATAAAATACACATTTTGTTTATAGCCCAGTTGCACCATGACACTATTGGAATGTTCTTATTAGTGCCTCCAAGGGCATAAGTATAAGATTGCCTGACATTATGAATGCCTAGTTTCTGCATATCTGCAAGTGAAGGAGGAATATGTCACACTGCTTAGATGGGGCAGTTGCATACATATATGGAACTATGACTTTAGTAGCTTATTAAAGGACTTTTGAATCAATCATAAAGATAACTAGTTAATTTTATTTTTCCAAAAGATGTTTGACAAGGTATTTTTCCTTTCCTGATGATTTGCGTTACTTTCTTAATTGTGTTCAAAACCAGCTGGGAATGAACACTGCTCAAGCCAAGCAGCGTTCTTCTTCATGAGAAAGTAGAGTAGCAGTAGCACCTGTGTCTGATGTAAGACTGCACCATCAAACAACAGTATTCCCATGAAAAGCAGTCCTGCTTTTGTTATAGGCTTGCAATAAGAAAAATTTTTGCAGGAGAGTCTATCTCTATATCTCCATTTCCATTTTCAACAAGGTTCAGTGCAAACAGTAGAAATAAGAAGCCCAACTTAACATTTTTCCTGATTTGAGATTGTTACAAACTAGTGGTGCAGTTGCTGAGAAGAAAAGGGATTTGTAGGTGAAAGATGGTGCTTATAAGTTTTAATTTCAAGCAAAAATCACATTGTAAAACAGCAGGGTTATACTATGAACTTCAGAGAGTGAAGTGGTAAAAGAAATAATTTTTTAGCATATATTTCTTTTTTCATGTTGGAACTTGATTTCATGGCTAAGTAGTAAGCTTTACATAGCTTGCATGTTCATACAATTTACATATGAATGCATTATAATACTAGAATATTCAAGACTTCCCTGCATAAATATACTGTAATCTAAAGGAAATTGCTATGTACTAGATCTTAATATGAATAAAATGATGTCACTAAAATGAAATATTTATTAGAAATCAACCCCAAGAAATGATTATTTATTCTTTATCCATACTCTACTGCTAGTCTTGGGGGAAAAAATGCATATATGGGTATAAAAGACTTTTCTTAAAGCCTGTGTAAGACTTCAACTATGAAAGACTCTTATTTATTAAAAATTCTTTCATTTTACCTATGACTGTTGTTGCAGCTAGCCCTCTAGTAATCCCTAAAGATGTAATATAGCTAGACACCTTGTAAAATCTGATTGCACTTTCCAAAAGCATATGTAATTCCACATAGACTTCACTTGAGTTTTAAACATAGCCTGTTCCTTCTGTGTAATTATTCTGGCCCTAGCTTCAGTTTTCTTAATTCTTCCTTTGTGAGAGATATCCTTTAGTATTTGTCTGTTTGTTCCTGGGTTTATTGCAATGCAGTTAAGTTAGGGAGCTTTAAGGTGATGCTCTGAGGGATCAAAACCAAGGTAATACTATGTGCTGTTTAGAAATAGCATGGCAAGAAATCTGTTTTGTTTTATCTCATCATAGGGAATTTTATTGGCACAAAAAGAAAAAATTAAAAAGTAGCTAAGCTTGTACCAATTTCATTTTTCTAGTTGAGAGAATAAGTAGTGAGAGCAATCTTTGTACATGACACCTTGTTGTGGGTTAGCCCCAGCCAGAAGCTAAGCCCCACCCATCCACTCACTTGCTCACCTGCCACAATGGGATGGGGAAGAGAACTGGAAGGCAGGTGGTCAGCCATCTCCAGGACAGCAGGGTTCCATCACATATAATGGTTGCTTGAGAAGATAAACACTATCACTATGAACATCCCCAATTCCTCCTCCTTCCCCCAGGTTTTATTGCTGATCATGATGTTATATGGTTTGGACTTCCCTTTAGTCAGTTCGGGTCAGCTGTCCCAGTTGTGTCCCCTCCCAGCCTTTTGTGCTTCCCCAGCCTACCTGATGTAGTGCGAGGATCAGAAAAAACCCTTTATTCCATACAAGCACTGCTCAGCAATATCTAAAACATTTTCATCACAAATCCAAACATAGCCCCATACAAGCTGTTAGGAAAAAAGTATCTCTATGAATATCAAAACAAGTACACACCTAAAGTTCCTATTCATCTCAGTGGTAACATGGTTTAAATAAAAAGTACTGCACAAACTGTTGGTTTTGTCCTAATTGTCTTTAATAGACTTACTTTGAAATTATTTTGAAGTGAAAGTAGGTGTGGGGGTTTGCTCCTTAATGAATTTATTTTTCTTTCTACACTAGGTTCTTATTTTACTTTAAAGGTTACAATACTACATAAAGTTTTAAAATTGGCAATATGTGTGGCTTTTTTTGCCATAATTATAATATGCTGAGGAGTTAGATCAAATCCTTGCTAAATAACATGGCTTGTGCTTTATCTGTATAATGTTGACCTTATCCTTTCTTTTGCTAATTTGTATCTCTGCATGCCTCAGAAGTTCTTTAATCATCTCTTTTAGATTACAAGAGCTACACTGAAACTTTTTGCTTTTCATAGCTTAATTAGATGATGCTATGTTAGGATGCAAAGGGAAATTCTTTATAGATGGTAGAACTGTCAAGTAATACTGTTGCAGAGTGAAATGCCCTGAATTAAATCCTTCTCCCACTGAAGTCAGTGGGATATTTGCCATTGTATTAAGATTTCACTCTTGGGTATCATATACCAATGGCAAAATATTTAAGAAATCATGGAGTAAAGAATTTGAAGGAACATGAAGCAATTTCAACCTTTAATGCAAAATGATAAATGTAGGGGAGGAGGTTTTTGCTGGGATAGTTCTCGTGCTCCCATCCATCTCTCGTGAAGTGTTCTGAATTTTTGCTGCTCTTTTCTCTCATTCTGTCTGATCTTGGTACCACTTAGAAAAGGAAAATACCTTTTCAATAATGTATGGAAATAATACTGTAACATAAAATAATAAACATAGTGCATTTATTCATAATATATAGTATTTATAATAAATAAATACAATGAAAACTTATTCTGATATCCAATAAAATTTTATATCACATTTACACTCTCTAGCATAGGAATATACATTTTTATTTTACCTGAATTTACTGACTCATTCTAAAAATCTATTCTGATTAAAGTTTGTTTGTTTTTTTAATAATACTACTAATAGAGTTAAAAATGCTCTCTAAATTATAAGGTCACCAAGTAGTTGTATTATCAGCAGCCTGAAGGGATCTTGTCCTTCCTGAGATTGATAACTTACCTCCTTTCCAAATCTCTAGAGGCATGGGGTACAAGGAGTTCAATTATTCTGAAATGTATACCCCTCAAATGTTTTGGTGTATTTGGGATTGAGAAACAGCGGAACCAATGCCTTGCTTAGGGGGAATACAAAATGATTTCTGATGAACTTTATGCATCCAGACTTTTTATGAAGGTACAAAATAGGCACAAATTACACCTATCCATCTTCAGTCAGTATCCATCTATAAAATCATGGAATCATAAGAAGAATTGGGTTGGAAGAGACCTTAAAGATCATCTAGTTCCAACCCCTATTCCATGGGTAGGAACACCTCCGACTAGACCAGGTTGCTCAAAGCCCCATCCAACCTGGTCTCAACCACATCCAGTGATGGAGCATCCACAGTTTTCCTGGGCAGCCTGTTCTGGTGTGTCACCACTCTCATAGTAAAGAACTTCTTCTTAATTTCTAATCTAAATCTACCCTCTTCCAGATGGAAGCCATTACTCATCCTATCACTACAAGCCTTTGTAAAAAGTTTCTCCCCAGCTTTCATGTAGGCCCTCTACAGATACTGGGAGGCCACAATAAGGTCTCCCCAGAGCCTTCTCTTCTCCAGGCTGAACAACCCCCACTCTCTCAGCCTGTCCTTGTGGGAGAGGTGTTCTAGCCCTCTGATCATTTTCATGGTCCTCCTCTGAACCTTCTCCAATAGGTCCATGTCCTTGTATTGGTGGCTTCTGAGCCCTGCAGTACTCCAGGTGAGGTCTCCTGAGAGCAGAGCAGAGTGGAAGAATCACCTCCCTTGACCTGCTGACCTACCTGCAGCTCTTGATACAGGCTAGCCTCCTAGGCTGCACTTGCATATTGCTGGCTGATGTTGAGATTTTCATCCACCAGTACCCTCAGGACTGCTTTCAGTCTGTACTCCGTCCTGCCTGTATCTGTGGTTGAGATTGCCTTGACCCAGCTGCAGGACCTTGCACTTGGCCTTGTTGAGATTGGCTTGGGCCAACATCTGAAGCCTGTCAAGATCCCTCTGGATGGCGTCCCTTCCCTACAGTGTGTTAACCATGCCACATGACTTGGTGTTGTCTGCAAACTTGCTGAGGATGCACTCAGTCCCACTGTCCATGTTCCCAACAAAGATGTTAAACAGCACACTGATCCCTGAAGAACACCACTTATCACTGATCTCCACTTGGACATGGGGCCGCTGACCACAATTCTTTGAGTGTGACCATCCATCCAATTTGTTATTCACTGAGTGCTCCATCCATCAAATCCATGTCTTTTCATTTTAGAGACCAGGATGTCATAAAGAACAGTGTCAAATGCTTTGCATTAGTCCAGGTAAATGATACCAGTTGGTCTTCCCTTATCTACTGATGCTGTAACATCATGAAGGGTCAATAAATTTGTCGGGCACAATTTGCCCTTATGGAAACCATGTTGATTGCCACAAATCACACTTCTGTTGTGCCTTAAGAGGAAGAATGAAAGATACGCTGAAGTTTCTTTGTGGTCCTCTTTTCATTTCTGAAGAAAGTGAAACCTGTGAATGGGAAGGAGGAAAGACCATGACACCAAAAATGAAAGTGAGAAATGATACATGATTAGTGAATTGAGCTTGAGGAAAATCGTCAATCCCATTGACTGCAGATGTAGCTGATAGAAAGATTTGATTAGATGGTTCATATAGCTTCACAGAGAAGAAGAACAGAAGAATTTTTATGCTGGTAGAACCTTAGCAGGAAACATCAGATAGACACTATAACAAAACATGCAAATACAAAATTAGATAAAAAATTTAACTAAAAGGATGATTAACCGCCAGAGAAAAATTGCAGTGATCTACACCTCTTTCTTCCTTTCTGGGAGTTATATTTTACTATACAAGTCATTGGGGTCAAATAGAGTTCTTCATTACAGGAAATGTTAAGATTACCTGCTATATTTAATAAAAAATCTGTACCCATCTCCTAATTTCCTGTTGTAATCCCACTTCTTCCTATTTATAGAAAAGTTTACAAATCCTTTAAGTGGTATGTAAATTGAACCTATATTTTCCTGATAAACTTTCCTGGAAAGATCTACTAATTCTCAAAAGAGCTAGAAATTTTCAGAGCTAAAACATTGTAACTGAAGAAAAGTGTTTTGCTTTGTTTTGTTTTTGTGGCACAGCATATCGCCTCCATTCATCCCCTTTATAATCTGGGCTTCAAGCTGTAAACTAACTTAAAGGAGCATCAGGGTGATGTCTAAGCTCCTCTAGAAAATTCATCAGTGAGCATGTATATGCATGAGTAATTATATGGACAAGCCATGCTAGTTTGTAGACACCAGACTACATTGAAATAATGTTTACAGTCAGCTACAACTCACTGAAGTATCAGAACCTAGTTTTCAAGTTCATTACATTGTCTCAATGTTGGTCACAATGCCTGTAATTTTGCATTTAACACCTTTCTTTCATTTTGGTCCTGAGTAGATTGCAGAGTAATGTTAAATCATCTCTTGCCACTGCTATTTTATCTTTTACTCCTTTTGAATTTTCTTCCCTCTTATTGATCAATGTCAGCAACCCCTTTAGACACGATAGTGTTATTTTCAACCCAAGCACACTTTACTTACAAGGATGCCACAATATTTTGTTAGCACAGTGCAATGAACAGGAGTAAGAAGAAGACATCTTTATGCTAAGGAATTTAGACAATTGGAAGCCTAAAAAAAAACAGAGATAAGGGTAAGGGAAAGGCAAATGTAAAATGGAGGAAATCAAAAGTATCTTGTAAGCAGTGTAGAATTGCTTGGAGCCAAGAAACTGGAAAGTAAGTGGGATTTGAAGTTTCTAGCTAAACTGATACTCTAACTGGGTACCACTCATTGCTCCTTCTGCATCCCTAGCACTATAATGGAAGTAGTTGCTCACTCCACTGTGTTTTTCTTGAACCAGGCAGACAAATGTAAGAAAAAAAAAAAATCTATGAAAGCTGTAATTCCCAGCTCCCTAGATGGAGGATCAAGTAGCTGATAATACCTCCTCCAGACTTTATGAACCTGTGGCTGAGAACTCTTGTGGCTTAGACACTTTGGCTTATTCTATGGTAACTAATAAAAGGTATAGCAAAATACTTCAGGATTATTAAATTTCAGCACTAATCTTTAAAAGGGACCTTTCCAAAAACCCTTTAAGTTTGTAGTAAACTTAAATAATTATTCTTAAGGGGAACTACTGTGTTTTTTGAGGTTTTTTGCTTCAGTTCTATTTTGTGTGTACATGATTCCTTGTTTACATTTTTTTTTTTAAATGAAAGAAGTCTTGGAAGAAATGAGTTATCTGACTTTAAAAGCAAATATGAAAAAAAAATAAATAAATTATGGGTTCAACCTTAGATTAGCAGGTATATCACAGACTCTGCAATTACCAAAGTGACATTCTGCAATTAAAACCTGTAAACAGCATTCAGTAAGACAGAAAACTATTCACGTCTTCCATGTAAAATTGTCTCTGGCCTTGTACACCACTAAAGCTCATATGTCTTTGTCCCCCAACAGCAGGGGAATCAGCCTGGTATGAAGGGCAAGGAATGACAAAGTATCTTTTATGCTGCACTGCCTTGCTTGGAGCTGTAAAAGTGATGGGTAAATAAGCTTTCCTCCTGTGATCTACAACACTAAGTTCCTATGAATGCTTAAGCCATCAAATGCATTTTAAACTTTACAGTGTATTTTAGAACAGTAAGGTTTCTTTCTGTAGTGCTAAAAGAAATCCTGAGTTTCCTAGATTATTTAATACCATGTAAAACACAGGAAGAGCTATGCTGACAATTCCACATTTTATAAAGAGTAAACATGATCTACCAACTTTCCATTTTGAGAAAAGTCAGCCCAGAAGATCCTATGCATTTTATATTTAAAAGGAAGAAGAAAAGATTTCTTTTTTATTACCATAGTGTATGTATATACCCAGATTGCAATGGGACCTGCATACAATGTACCTGTCTATTGGTTATTTCGATTTAAAAGAAAAAGAGGTCCCAATTCACATCTGTTAAAGCCATCTCAGCTCTGCTGAGCTCTCCCTTACAGCTACTCAAGGTAACTATTACTTTGTTACTTATTCACTGTTGTGCTTGAGAGGAACAGTTCTTCGATTTGACAACTGCAAAAAGATTTGATTTTTACAAAATGAATCTTAGCCCATGAAATAATAGAAGCTGGTTCCATTACGTGTTACTAATTGCAACATACAAGTCAAATCTCCTGTTTGCTCAAATCCTCTGCAGCTGTTAGTAAACTGAGAGATGAATACTCAAAGGCAACTTAAATATATGATGGTAGTAGAGGGAAAAAAAACCAACCAATTATTCTTGCTGTTATGAAAATTTTGTATCAAAGTATTACTTACATACTAATAATTTCAATTAACATTAATGCATTTTTTCATTATTTTTACAGTTTAATAGACAGCCATTACTTCCCTTCATGCCACTCTGATTGATATGTGGTTTCTGATTGACACAAAGGTATATCTGTTTTTCATTCCAGATTTGCATTTATAGTTTTGTCAAAATTTTCCCCGTTCTGTTACGAATCATTATTTTTCTCATTCCTCTTCACATATTCACTTGATTATCTGTTGAGTGCCATTCTCCCAAAAAAAGCCAAAGAGTATATATGGGGAAGAAGTAGGTAAATAAATCTTTGCATGTTGCCAGCTTAAGTCAATACCAAATATGCTATGATGGCAGCATTGTTGTACTTGTGGTAGTCTACAAATTCAAACCAGGAAAAATTTGTGGACAGAAATTACACTAAGTAATTAAACTAAGTCAGAATTGAGAAGATGCATAACTGTTGGATAAGAAGCCCCTTTACAGGTCAGGATCTCGCTGAGCAAGCCTTATGCTTTCTGTTTATACCAGCTGATAAAATGAAGATGCTACTTGTTCCCATATGCCTTCCCTCCTTCATTCTAAAATGGTGTTTTTCTCAACTTGGTATGTGGAAAAATACTGAATACTTCTTTTTTTTTTCCATCCCCAGAAGCACACACATAGTCCAGGTGCAGGCGAGATGCATATAGCAATACTTTAAGCTCTGTAAACTAAAGCTTTTCTTTGGATTTATATCTCGTAACTTGTATCTTCAGAGTTTTTCAGGTGTGAAAGTTTTAGATTGAATTGCTAACATTATCCTCGTGTTACATGAAAACCACTGCCCTGGCTGTAAGAAGCAACCTATGTTGTCTTGAAATAGAACAAGCTTTCACAATTTCTAAAGATTAAATCAAGGAGATTTTATGTATTCCTGAGATTTTTACTGTGGATATGAAGGAGGAGCAAGGGCTGTCTGTGCCACAGGGCTGGCAGGAGCAAGGGCCTTACCAGCAAGGGCACAAGGGAGCAGGACAGCCTTGAGCATGGTTGCCAGGGTCAGGTCCAGGCTCAAGGTGGCTAGAAAGGGCTATGGTGATGGGCCTGGATTCAAGGCCAGCTTGAGACATCAGCTTGCAGTGGTCTGTGAGAGCACTCTGAAAAGGTCCCAAGAGAAGGGAATGACCTTGTCTGTGCTGTGTCTGAGCTGACCCTGAGCCTCAGCAGCCAGACCTTCAGGAAAAGGGATGATCTCAGAGCCCCTAGACTGAAACCTGAAACATGTCATATTTTGGGCAGCTTGCTAATAGAAAGAGTTACCATAACTGAATTTAGCTGCTCTGAAGAGCTTTTGAATAAATATCTTCATTGTAAATGTCTAAACTCCCTTACAACATAAACTTTAATTCTCAGTAGTGTTAAATCACCTTTATCTGGGGGAAGGAGTTGGGGATTAGTTGCAAGACTGCACAACTCTGCCCTCAAGTACTTTGATTCTACTACAACTTTTATGACCAGCTTCTCTGTGCAGTTGTATTTCATTAACACATGAGTATGCCAGAAATTCTTCACCCAAAATGAGTCTGTACTTTTCATATACCTTTGGTGTAGTAATATTATTAAAGACCATCAGAGATCTTCAGAATTCTGATAAAACAAAACACTAAAAGAAAATTGCCCTCTTGAATTCTAACAATTATTTTCTAACTATTTCATTCCCTTACAATTTTTATTTGCTAGATTTAGACATCTAGTTTTTGTATAATTTGAATTTCTGACCATGAATTCTTTGACTAAACACTTATAATTAAAGATAAACATGAGTAGAAGTTTGACACCGGATTGTGACTTACTTGCTTCAAATAAAAGACAAAAAATGCCGTAAGATTTCAAAATCTCACCTTATTAAATCCAGATGCTACACCTGTTTTCAGAGAAGGTTTAGTAACTGGGAGATGCAAAGACTTAAAAGGCTATTCCACTCTAATTTTCCCAGTAAGATTGTTGTGACATTGAAATTCTGATTTTTCCTTCAGATTTTGGCATTCACATAAGACCTAGAAAATTATACATGCTTTTGCTACTTGTGTCAGATACAATTTTTACAACTCTCTACCATGGTGCTTATGTTTTATAGAACAGTTTTCACAAAATGAATTTAATAAGCTATTTTTTTAGCCCTTAGTAAAAATATTTTGAGGAGAGATTCAATGTGCATTAATTCTCACAGTGTTACTAGTATACCTTTATTGCGTCAACATTCAGCATCTAAAATAAATCTACAAACTCTAAACTTAATTTTTCAACTGTCAGAAACCATGAAGACCTCTAATACCTGTAAATGTCACAATTAATAATATGAAGTATTTTGTTCATTTCCTAAAGACTTCTTATATCATTGGCAAGTGTTTCACAGACAGCTGTGGAAATATGTTAAAAATGTTGGTAAACGATGAAGGCTGAGCATGTTTGTCTCTTGAGATGTAACCCCTCACCTTGACAAGCTCTTTGTAAATGGAAAACTGGTTTAGCAAAAAAGAGCTGCTGTGATTACTGAATGAACATAAAGCTTTCACTTCTCTGTCACTTAAGAGGTGGCAGATTACAAATCTGCTTTTAAAGGAAAAAAATTAATAGGTTAGTATTAACAGACAGATACATAAAATCACTTTCTCTCCCAGGGTTTACATAAAGTAAATTGATGTGCCAGGCTGCACCTTAGAGGGACAGTGCAGTGAGAAATAGTGCCTTTCAAACTTCCATACAAGGCCATAGGTAGCTGTTCAACAGGCTAAAATCTCCAAGCAACAAAGTTGTGTGAAAGCCTAGGGAAAAACAAAAAAACCCAAACCTAATTTACCTATTTATGTCTTGTGGATTTATGTAGGTATGATCCTTGTCATCAGTACAGCACAGATTTTATCCTTTCTTCATCCTTTCATATCCTGTGGGGTTATAAATGTAACTGATTTTTAATTGTCTTTTGTTTGTACATCCAATCAGATGGGGATAGCTATATGTTGAAAATAAACCCTCAAAACTCCTTGGTTGTATGTGAACAAGTTGATTCCACTGGAGATGACAGCAGAGATAACTTTATGATTCGTCCCCTGAAAAAGTCATTGTAAAGGGAAAACCGATCTTTTTAGTGCTTCTTTCTATATACTGTGGGGTATATAATAGAATTATTTAAAGCCAGAACAGGCATGAAATGCTCTTTGAGAAACAGCAAAGGGTTAGGACAGTGATCACAAAGCCATCCAAAAGTTAATCATCCATCTACCCCAGTGGCTGCTGATGCTCTTTCCCTTCATTGTCCAAGATGAGCAAGCACTCAATACTGTCCTGGTGTCTTCATCTACACCAGGATATTAACCCCTGTCAGGATGTGTGCAGGACATTAGCAACTGTTTATAGTTATTAGATGGATTGTAGCATGAATTCTGTTTGGGCCAAGTAGCTCTTTTGTGAATGATTCTTGGGAATGACTCAGAAATTGTTATACTACTGGTGAGTGTTCTGAACAGGCAATCTGAATGTAGCCATACTGTTTTGCAGGCTCAGAAAGTGTAATAATAATCTGGCAGCTGGCCTTAGTTCTGTTCAGTTTAGTGTAGAGTGTAGTCAGCACGCCTCCTTATCCTGATCTAGTGACTCACATGTATGTGAAGTCTCTGGAGTGCAGCACAAATTCCAGTGAAACGCACAGACTTCCAGGGTTTTGAGTAGAAGACATTTGGCTTTTTTTTTCAGATGTGGAAATCACCCTTGCCCCCTTGTACAATTGTAGTACAGAAATGAAAATTGGACTAATGAATTCTGAAACAAATTCAGTATTAAACTCTCTTCCATTACTTCCAGTAAATAATCTTTTAGACAAGCAATTACACACAATCTCCTTTAGCTACACATTGAACAAGTACTGTAGTAAAGTAAACTTTTCCTTTGATATGGCATCAGCCTCGCAGATGGCTTCATTGTTCAAATAGCCGCAATACTAATTTGGCTGTCAAGATTGTGATAAAACTGAGGAGGATGAAAATACCTTCTGGTGTCCATATGCTGTTTAGAGCTTAGGGTTAAAATAGACAACAGCAACCAAAGTGGACAGAATGTCATATTACATAAAAACATTACAAAGAACTAGTGAGTTTCTTCTTTGTTTTGTTTTATTTTTTACCACACTGGTGGTTCTGGAGTCTCACAAGAATTAGAGAGATGAGGAACACATGGAATTTGTTTAATAGTGTCTGTCTGCAAGTGTCAGTTATAGCCACAATCTCATAAGAAGAGATAGATGAGAACCTAGTGCCATCTTCAGATCCAAATGGACCTGAGAGTTGGTCCTCTACAGAATAAGTTTTGGTTAGACTGAAAACAGGACTGAACGTAGCAACTATAAATTGGGCTAATACAGAATTCAGTGGGGTGGAGGATATTGCTTGGGTGGACTCTAACATCCCAGTTCTGCAAAATGAATTTGAAGTTTTTAAAAAAGAAGGAAAATTGTGATTTGTAACTACAGTATAGGAAATATATACTCATTAGGAATCCTGAGATCTAACACAAATCAAAATCAAGCCTGAGGACCAAAGTGCTTTAGAAATTTCAAGGGAATTTTACACCAAATGTTTCAGAGGAAATGTCTTGAAAAATACATCCACTCTCAGTTGTTGTTGCTCTCCAGTTCCTTACAACTTTATTACTTAGCAAACAGTGTTTATGAGTTTCATTCTAATCAGTCTCATTGTCTTCCTGGGAACAACCACAGGTCATCATCAGACGACTGAGTCTCTAGTTGTGGTTTTTACTTATTCTTTCACCTTTTTGTGCAAAAGCATGACATGAACATAACGACTGTCCGTGTTTAGCCCGGTGGCTATATATTTGAAAGAGGTACCTGTGCAAGCAGTTAGCTTGACTGGAAACTGAAATTCAGAGCCATGTTTACACTGCTGTGTGCAGTAGGGTGCTGAATTGTATGGTCTAGCTGCTGTCAGCTACCTTACAGCACTGCGAGTGTGTATGTAGTTACAGAAAAGGCTAAGCTGATTTACTGGCTAGTCTGAAGTGCTATACTTCCTTGGATATGGTGCTTTCAGGACTTTACCTCTTCTCTCTATACTTCATTGTATTTTGTAAAAGTACAAGTGAGTTTGAAACTCTTCACACCCTACTTCACTGAATGATGGAGATGCACCTTAATTTAGGTTTGAAAGTATTTCTTCCTGTCCGGATTATTTATGTGCTGCCTTAAAGTTAATGCAATAAAAGGCTCTCATCTGTCTTTTCTAGGCTGCTCTCACATATGCATGTACACATTTCTTGGATTCTATGGCATCTATAAGAAAATAGTTGTGTGTAAATAATAATCTTGCTCCTCCAGAGTGATCCCAGGAATTTTTATTTTCAAAAACTCAGATATTTGGAGTTAAATCTTTTACTGAATTGCATGGTTGATTAAAGAGGTATCCTGCAACTTTTTCATTCATTTTCTTTCAACATAGCATGGAAACAAAAGGATGCATTTCTAACAAGCACAACATTTTTAATTTAGGCTTGTAGTGGATTTAAGTCACATTTTTTCTCTAGACACCTGCTTCCTTATCCCATCAGTCCAGCAGGATTTTTATCAGAGTACTCACATGAAATGAACATACAGGGACATCAGTTTGGCATGATTCAACATTAAGGGCTTTTGCAGGAACTTTTAAGGTTTCTCATGTCAAAACTGAGAAAAAAACAAACCACATAATATCATCTACAAAATATGTGCTTAAGTGTGTACTTACATGATAAATATTCCAGAAGTTCTAGGGGTGCCACTGCCTTTGATGGAGAAAAATGTTTAGAGAAAGAAACAATTTAAGCTTGTGTTTATTTATCCCTTAAAATCCTCCTTTTCTGATTAATCAGAATGTCGCAAATAATGTTTGTTAAACTGCATATGTAGGGTTTTTATCTTTTTTCCTTACTTGTTTCTCTTTCTCCTCCTATTTGTGTGAGAGTTCTTTTATCATGCAAAGAACGTACCTTATTAAAAGCAGGTGTCGTTAAGAAACTTTACATCGTGGTTTCATTTCTGGTTAATTTTGGTATGCGAACTTGTTTTCTTCTTGCTGCTCTTCATTCTTATTCCAACACTGCAGCTAACCAGCATCTCAGCTGCACAATTATCCATATATTTTTTCTTCTGAAGATGGGATGTTAACTGCTTTAGCTTAAACATCCTGTCAAACGCATATTTACATGTATGTTTGAGGGATTCTCTTTTTCGTTTCAAAGCCAGATCAGTTTTCTGCACTTATTCTTAGATCGGTCATGTAAACCACTGTAAGAAAAAAAGAGGATAGCACAAGGCAGCACTTAAAATAAACAACTGAAAATAAGCAACAAACACTCATATTTTTATATTGTGAACAAAGGTTTCATAACAGAACTTGTTGTTTTAAAGAACTCTCCCTGACTCACCTTGCCTGGTTAAACAGAAAACCTGTGTTGCATGGTGTGAGAAACTGACACATGAAAAGAATTCATTTGGGAATCCTTTCTTCCCTATGAATTCTTCTGACTCATGAAAGCTTACAGACTCTCACCTCACTAAATTAACATTAAAATATGTATTTTCATCAAAGCTATGTTAACTTTCACAGACTATAGCCGTGGAGCGCAAAATACTTCTCTCTGGTTCATTTAGGTCCATGAAATGATGCACATTGAAATGTATATTACCTGAGGACTCCCCAGGTAGCAAGATACATATAATTCTCCTATTGATAAAGCTTTTGTGATGGTAGAATCTTATTCTGCACTTATACTATTGTTTTTTCCATATTGCTGAAGCAGGGAGTGAGTTATTTGACACCCTTGTTGAAGTATGAGACTGCAAATGCTAACTAGACAAAAGCCTTCATAACTCAACTAACTTTCTCATGCCATTTTTAAGAACAAATAGGGACAAATTTGAAAAAGGCACTGCTGCATTTCTGTTATCACAAGATTTTCTAACAACAAATGATTTATTGAATTAGGAGAGGAAAAAAAACCTTACTGTTTCCGTAGGAAACTGGAATGACAAGGATCACAGGGGCTTGAGAACTGCAATGCTATCATCCATGGTTTTAACCATACATGCTCCTGGCATGTTTTTAGCCTGTGTTCAAGACAATTTATAGTCTTGGTCAGGGAATAGGACAGGACAGAGCCTTTTTTTCCAGACACCATCTGTAAGAGTTGAGAAGAAAAAATTAGTGGCATGGCTATGACTTGTGCAGTACCACTTATCTTCAGGACCTAAGTACAATCCTTAATTACTTTTATTTTCAATTAGGTGTCCATAAGAGGCTTGTATGTCATACTGAATTCCTGTTAAAAATTTTCCTCATGGTAATAAATTTTGAAGTCTCTGGTGGCAATGGAGTGTCAGTCATCAAAGGGTTAACAGGCAAGTGAAGAGTTGTGGAAAGCTTGTAAGACCCTACAGTCCAGCTTTGTTAAAAGCTACCATGGTGGAAGTAGTGGGGAAATGCCTGAACCAGAGCAGAGAACACTCCTGGTGCTGGGGCAGTTTGTTCTCAGAGCTTTTCTGTAATCTCAGTAAACAGTAAATCAGGGGAAAGGAAAGGAAAGGAAAGGAAAGGAAAGGAAAGGAAAGGAAAGGAAAGGAAAGGAAAGGAAAGGAAAGG
>JANIJG010012111.1:48578-62988 GCA_024611175.1 Megaceryle torquata
AAATACTTTTTATAGCCTTAGCCTGGACAGTCATGCTTCACTTGTTCTCCTCCTCTTTCAAGAAGAAAGATCTAAAAACTTGAAATATTGCTTACTGATCTCAGTGCATCTAGGAAAGTGTGTAGTATATCTGAGGCAGAATAAGTACTAGAAAACAGAAAGTTTTAGCTTTAACTTTAGATTGCCTTTGTACTTGAGGGTTTTCTAGCATTATTTGTACAATACTGACTTTTATGGTCTTATAATCAACAGCAAGACATTTATTACATACTTTATAATAAAAGTAAACACACTAAAAATAAAATCCATCAATCTTTTGTTATTACCTGCACAAGAAAATTAAAATATCAATCTCAGTGTGGAAGATGTATTAGAGTTTTAAAGTTGCTGCATACTCCCAAATGATTGTCATAGCTGTGCAATCCAATACAATTTTGCACATCCTTAGAGACAGACAGACACAGCTGGGTAAATGCTTGTAAAACAAGAAAGCTGTAGCTTTCAAAAGTGATATGATCCAAGTATTTTATCTGGAAAATATTGCAATGATTTATGAGTGTATGCTACAAAACTGAACACAAAACAGGGAACAGATTTTCTCTTATCCTTGGATTCTATGAAAATACAAGTTTCTACTTGCTCAGCTAACAATAATAAACATAACAGATTTATTTCTGTAAGCCAATAAGGCTGTTAGTTTTGTTTGTTTGATTGGAGGGGGTTTAAGAAAGACATCTCAAGTATGTCCAACAAAGAGAGTTAGAACAAAAAAGTCGACAGCAGAGAGATAGTGGGCCACGTTTGATGCTTCAGTGTGTGCATTTCTGTGCCATGTAGATTCCTGAATACTTCATTTGACACCTGGAAGTGTAAATATGGCTTAATTATCAGGTATTCCACAAACATGTACTTTGTATACTTTGGTTTCTGAATGAACTCGTTACCCCTAGAGTAAACCAAATGAAATACATTCTTTTTTGATAAAACAATTTTTAAGAAGGATGTTAGATAACTTGCACACTAAAGCTTATAAGGGTATCTGTGTGTCTGCATGGATGTCTGTGCACATGTGACAAAAATAATTTCTTCATTTAATTTTGGGGGAATAAAGGTGAAAATTCTATACATATTAATCTTCTTCCCTCTCCCCTGCCAATAGATTAATAGTCAGATTGATGTCTTGTGTGAGATCTGCATTTGGACATATCAGCTGCTGGGAGAGGCTCTGGAGAAATCCTGGTATCTACTGTTATGAAAAAAAACCCCAAACTGGAGGCATTCAAACTGGAGATTTCCTGTTTTGATTTAATGGGCATTTGTGTGCCTGTATATAGAATATATATACTAAAATAAATAGAATAAAAATTGAGTGCTCACAAAGGCCTTTATTAAATAACATAACAAAACTATCATAAAGAGTAAAACTTAATCTAGTGATAGTTCCAATGGGGAGTAATTGTTGAATTACACATCCTGTGGGAAGCATTACTTCTAAGTATTTTTTTTTTCTTGTTGCACAGTTTTGCCTTATTGTTATTATACCAGTGTTTTTTTTAAATATCAGAAATTAAAATTATTTTGGTTTTATTCATCCTAAAGAACCCAGAGCCCTAGCCATGAGTGAATACTGTGTGTTACATTAGATATAATCATTTTGTCCGTGCTTGAATGATGTGTGTTCAAGAAGTATATAATCGAAGAGTAAACTTCAACTTCAGATAATAAAATTAGGAAAAAAGTTATAATCAGATTAACTAGCACTAGATGCCAGTGGCTCAAGAGGGGATTCTTTGTCAGCAAATTTCTGAAGATGAAAATATAGACTCATTTAAAATAGGAAGAGTCTCATGTTTGTTTGATTAACACCTGCTTACCCCACCAAAGAAGGGCCAAGTTAGATGAGGTTGCATAGAGTCTTGTCTTGTCACAGTGTGGATATTTCCAAGGACAGATTTCACAATCTCTCTGTGCAACTTACTTCAAGCCTTGGCTGCTCGCAAGCTGGGAAAACCCCCAAACATTCTATGTTCTAAATAGTTGTCTTTGTTGTGACTTACATGCATTTCATCTCGTCACTGTGTGCTTTTGAGAGAAGTCTTCTCTATGCTTTCTCATTAAGCATTTAATCCTGGAGACAGAATTTAAATTTCTCCTTTCCAAAGTAGTCTTTTCTCCAGGCTGAACAAGCCCAGTTCCCTCAGCCCAATGTGGTGGCACTCCACTAAACTTGTTCTGGTATGTTAATATCCTCCTTGTACTGGAAAGACCCATGTGGGACCCAGTACAACAATCATGGACTCAAAAGCATAGTGTAGAGGGTAAGGATAATTTCCCTTAGTGTGCTGGCTGCTTTTTTGCTCTTCTACATATTAGAATGCAATTCTGTGTCTTTGCTGCCAGAGCATGCTGCAGCCAGGTCCCTTTCTGCCAAATTTCTTCCCAGCCAGCTGGCACCACACTTTACATTTGCTTGGTGTTACGCTGTCCTGGGGGCAAAACTTTGTGTTTGCCTTTGTTGAATTTCATGATACTTCCTTCAAAATGTTTCAAAGGGATCCTGACAACCTGGAGAATAACAGTGCTGGCTTTCAATGTGTGAGCTGCTCCCTGGTTTGGTGTCATCCTGAACTTGAGGAGGGTTCATTATACCTCACATTGCAATGAAAGATATTAAAGAATATCAGCTCCATTATGAACCTTTGAGGAACCAACTAGTAACCAACTGTCAGGCGAGGTCTCTACTTGTGGTCACAACACTCTGTACCTTACAGTATAGCCAGTTTTCCTCCTACTTACCATCTAATTATCCATTTCACGCCTCACTGGATCTGTTATAATTCTACTATGAAGACCCTTGTTGAAATCTTTGCTGAAGTCATGGCATACTACATCCACTGCTCTCCCCTAGTCCTCTAAGCCAGAGATCTTTTCACAGAATCACAGTATTGTTATGGTTGGAAAAAACTTCTAAGATCACTGTGTCCAACCGTAAACAAAAACAAACACACGCCAAAACCCAAACAAGAAACAAACAAATAAAAACACACACACACCAAAAGAAAACAAACAAATCACAACAAAACAAAACCAAAAAATGACCAATGAAAAAAGCCCAAAACACCTCACCATCCTATTAGAGCATGTCCTGAATTGCCTCATCTACACATTTTTTTTTTAATACCTCCAGCAGTGGTGACTCTACCACCTCACTGGGCAAGTGGGCAGCCTGTTTCAGTGCCTGACTCCTCTTTTAGTAAACAATTTCTTCCTAATATCTAATTTAAACCTCCCCTGGTGCAGCTTTAGGCCATTTCCTCTAGTGTTGTCATTACTTACTTGAGAGAAGAGGCCGCACCCACCTCACTACAACCTCCTTTTAGGTAGTTGTAGAGAGTGGTAAGGTCTCCCCTCAGACTCCTCCAAAATAAAAACCCCCAAGTCCCTCATCCTGTCCTCATACAACTTGTTCTCCAAAACACCCACCAGCTTGGTTGCCTTTCTCTGAACTTGCTCCAGCAACTCAATGGTGGTGATGTTTAAGTCAATTGACAAGGTTCAACAAGGACAAGTGCCGGGTCCTGCACTTTGGTCACAACAACCCCAGGCAATGCTACAGGTTTGGGGAAGAGTGGCTGGAAAGTGGCTGGCAGAAAAGGACCTGGGGGTGCTAGTGGATGGCCAGCTGAACATGAGCCAGCAGTGTGCTCAGATGGCCAGTATGGCAAACAGCATCCAAACAATGTGTCCAGCAGGAGTGGAGAAGAGATTGTGTCCCTGTACTTGGCACTAGTGAGGCCACAGCTTGAGTTCTGTGTTCAGCTTTGGGCACCACAGTATAAAAAAGATATTGAGGTGCTGGAGAGAGTTCAGAGAAGAGCAATGAAGCTGGTAAAGGGTCGGGAGAAAATGTCTTATGAGGAGCAGCTGAGGGACCTGTGGTTGTTTAGTCTGGAGGAGGCTAAAAGGAGACATTTCTGTTCTCTGTATCTGCCTGAAAGAAGGTTGAAGTGAGGTGGGTGTTGGTCTCTTCTCCCAGGTCAGTAGTGATAGGACAAGAGGAAATGGGCTTAAATTCTTCCAGGGGAGATTTAGGTTGGATGTTAGGAAAAAAACTTTTACCGAGAATGGTGAGGCTTTGGAACAGGCTGCCCAGGGAGGTAGTAGAATCACCATCCATGGAGGTGTTTAAAAAATGTTTAGATGTGACACTTCAGGACATGGTTTAGTGGTCATGATATTTAGTAGATGGTTGGAACTGAAGATCTTGAAGGTAATTTCCAACCTTAATGAATCTATGATTCTGTGTCTTTCTTGTAGTGAGGGATGCAGAACAAAACACAGTACTCAAAGTGTGGCCTTGCCAGTGCTGAGGACAAGGGCACGTCACTTCTCTAGTCCTGCTGGCCACATCTATTTCTGTTACAGGCCAGGATTCCATTGGCCTTCTTGGCTACCTGGGCACACTGCTGGCTCATGTTCTGACACAAATTGACCAGCATTCCCAGGTCCTTTTCCACCAGGCAGCTTTACATTCTTCCCCAAGCCTATAGCATTGTCTGGAGTTGTTGTGACCAAAATGCAGGACCTGACACTTAGCCTTTTTTAAACCTCATACAATTGGCCTTGGCCCATTGATTCAACCTGTCCAGATCCCTCTGCAGAGCCTTCCTACCCTCAAGCAAATCAACACTCCTCCCAATTTGCTGTCATCCGCAAATGTGCTGGGAAAGCACTCAATCCCCTCATCTAGATCGTTAATAAAGATTTTGAACAAGACTGGCCCCAAAACTGAGACCTGAGGGACACCACCGGTGACTGGCTGCCAGCTGGATTTAACTCCATTCACTACAACTCCTGGCCCAGCCAGCCAGTTTTTAACCCAGCAAAGAGTACATCTGTCTAAGCCATGAGCAGTTAGCTTCTCTAGGAGAATGCTGTGGGAGACGGTGTCAAAAGCTTTACTAAAATCCAAGTATACAGCGTCCACAGCCTTTCCCTCATCCACTAGGTGGGTCATCTGGTCATAAAAGGAGATCAGGTTGGTTAAGCAGGACCTGCCTTTCCTGAACACATGCGGACTGGGCCTGATTCCCTGGCTGTCCTGCACTTGCCATGTGAGCTCACTCAATATGAACCTCTCCAGGCACCAAGGTCAGGCTGACAGGCTGAAGGAGGATCCCTGGATCCTCCTTCTGGCCATTCTTGTAGATGGGCATCACACTGTCAAGCCTTCATTCATCTGGGACCTCCCCTGTTAGTCAAGACTGTTGAAAAATGGTGGAGAGAGGCTTGGCAAGCTCCTCTGGCAGCTCCCTCAGTACTCTAGGGTGGAATCCATCAAGCTTCATGGACTTGTGAATGTCTAGGTGCTGTAGTAGGTCATTAACTGCTTCCTTCTGGATTGTGTGTATGTGTGTGTGTGTTTTTCTGCTCTCCATCCTTATCTCAGGAGCTGAATACTCTGGGGTATTTCATATAAGGCAATCAGGTTAGTCAGGCATGATTCACCCTTAGTGACTCTATGTTGGCTCTTACAGCTTACTGTTGAACTGGAAGTCCAAATCTGGAAAACTTACTCAGTTTGCTGGAGGTCTGTCACTGCTGAAGTACAAAATGAGTCATTATTAGGCCCAGTACTGTTTGATTTTTTCATTAATATGTGGACAACAGAGTGCATACTCAGTTAAGTTTCCAGGTGATACAAAATGTGAAGGAATGGCTGATAGATAGACCAGACAGCTGGGATGCCTGTCAAAGGAATCTTGACAGGATGGATAAATAGGCAATCATAAATGTCGTAGAGCTTACTGTAGCAAAATCCAAAGTCTTGCACTTGGGAATGAATAACCTCAGGCAGCAGTTACAAGTCTGGGCTGACCACCTAGAAAGCATCTCTGCACTAAGAACCTGGGGACAGCTTGTTGTCCATGGGTCAGCTATATGCCACTGTGTAAAGAAGACCAACAGTGTTGCATTATGTAGAGCGAAGTAGGCAGGTTGAGGGAGACGATTGTTCATTTCTGCTCGGCACTGGTGAGACTACACCTGGAGTAATGCATCCAGTTCTGGGCTCTCCAGTACCAGAGAGAGACATGGACTAGCTGAAGTGAGTCCAGCAAAGACCTACAGAAACAGTTAAGGGTTTGACATATCTGACTTGAGGAGAAACAGAGATACGTGCTTATTCCACCTGGAAAACAGAAGGCTATGGGGTATCTTACTGAGGTGTGTAAATTCCCTTCTGGGAATGAATAAAGACAATACAGCCAGACTTTATCCAGACTTTTCTGTGAAAGCAAGTTTGTAGGGCATGTTGGTTTTGAGAATAAAGAAGAATTTTGCAAAGGATAGAGCTCTGCATTTTCAGTCATGGCACTTTAGCAAATGACCTACATGCATCTACAGTGTTCCATACTAATGTGAAAATCAGCACTGGTAGATCAATTAACTATTCATTGTACATAGCTCCTGGAACTAGAAAGGACAATATTGCTTAATAAATTGACAGTGAAATATTACATGCTTTTCAATTGATTCAATATTTGGAATTATTAAAAAAGAAAGGTCAAAATATACTGTAATGGAGTTTAATGTAAGACATTAGAACCCTAAAAAAAAAAAAAATCAAATATATTGATTCTGTAGTCTTTTTCTAGGTAGAAATGGCAAGGATAGTTCTACAGAACATTTTCTAATTACTTTTTCAAGGCAACTTTAATTACTTATACCTTAGAAAAAACTATTTTATTATTTCCAGAACAGATTTATTAAAGACGATACTTTTGCATGTAGACAGATATAAGTATCTTTCTAAATCCATTGTTTGTTCAGTACAACACTTACAGTTAGATAAATCAAAAGGCTATTAAATTTTTCTCCCTGGGTTCCCTTTCAAATGAAGCTGCTTTTCTGATCTGGAGCAAAGACTTTAGTTTCAGTGGTATTCTTGCAAGAAAATTCAGTGTTTTTTCCTCTCCTATATGTTTACATATATTGTTTTCATAAAAAGTATAGTTATTACCCTCCTCAAAAATTATTCCCTCTTTTCTGACTCTGGAAATACAGTTATGTGTATATCTTCTATTTATGCATGAAACCACAAAATACAACACTTTGTCCACTATGTGGACAGATGGTTGTGCATCACACATATTAAATACCTTAACATAGGCCCTGAAATTTTCTGTAATCCTGATTTTCTCCACAGAGCTTCTGAAATTCCTCACAGTGTTGCAATTACAAAGCTGTCAACTGTACCAAGGGACTCTGACTTCACTCTAACTTACACTTTTTTGTTTGTGCGTGGTTTGCCTATGGCCACCAATATAAGAAGGTAATGTTAGGAAATGCATGGAAGATTGTAACAGAGAGGCTGTGGACCAGTAAAAAAGGTTGGCATTTTTACCAAAAAGAAAGGCAAGTTTGCACTTGGCTGAATTTAGGTTCAGTCCCAGAAAACTTCCATTTGTTTCAGGAAGAACAGGAAGAAGAGCAAATAACGTGTCCTTGTAAAAGTCTTGTAAAGCTATCAAAATAAGTGAGGGAGAAACATGTTCCTTGCTCATTTTTTTCCTATTTCCCTTTGCTATTTTTCTTAAATTGAATTAAGCTGCTTTCTGAATTGTTGTTAGGTTTTTACTGTCGTGTGTGTCACTGGCCTATAAAAGCTGAACAAATGATTCACAGAAGGATAAAACTACTACCATTAACTGACATGAGCAGTGTGAGCTTTTTGGTATTAAAGCCTCTAGGTGATCTTTGCAATCTAGTTTATGACATCAGAAGACAAAAAAATAATCTGTTATGTTCTTCTGAAATTGTCAGATTGAGCTCTGAATAGTACTTTCAGCAAAGGCTGGGAAGTTAATCTTCATAGTTTTATAATTGAATTTGTATGCACATGCTTTATTCATGTAAAAGTTAATAGAAGTTGGACTGCCAGAGACCTGAAAACCTTCAGAGTTTATTAGAATATATATGTTGGTGGTTTTTTTTTTGTTTGTTTGTGTTTTGTTTCTTCGTGGGTTTTTTTTGTTTGTTTGTTTTTGGTTTTGTTTTTTTACTTTTACTTTTAAAACCAAAGTACAATACAAATCTTACCAAAACAGGACATTATGTTGCCAGTAGTTGTCATGATGTCATGGGTTTGAAGTAAGCATGGGGTCATGATTAGATCATGATATCTAATATATCCAAAAAAATGAAGTGAAAGTAAAGGATTATTATATTTAAAGTGTAGTGAATAAATTTTAAAGTGGCCTGTGTTGCAAATAAATATGGATTTTAGCTTCAGAGACAGCATTGAGAAGGCTGTGCAAATAAATAATCTGACGCAGGCCATCTGAAAATAAACTCATATTTAACAACCTTTAATTGATTATTCATATATCATCAAAAATTGTCCCATTTTTCTACTGCATTTTACAGTCCTTCTGTGGTGTAGATTTTTGCCACTGTCCGATAATGAATATTAGTGTTAGGTTTTAGCATATAGATTATGAAGTTTTGAGTAGTTTTCTAAAAATGATAGAAATATATATATAATGTGCATAGTTAATTTAATACTAAATTAAAACCTTTGGTGTGTTATCTAATTAATAAATTGCATTATGGATTTTGATCATGTGAATATGTCAAACAGTTCTATTGTTTAAGAAGATATAGGTAACATATGAGGAAGGCTTATCTTTTAGCTTTAATTTCATTAATAAATCTTACAGTTCTCCAGATTGATCTCTGCTAGGAAGTGAAGTCCACACATGTTCTTAAGTCTGTTCTAATGGTAAAGATAGAATCTTAAGGAGGAAGTCAGAGATGGATCTGCTTGGCTATCCCATTGTACATATTTTTTCTTTTAAAATACTAAGACTAAACAGATTCCTTACCAAACACTGTATTTTTTTTTATTTTATTTTTTTAAACCTAGGAAGGAGTTGAAGAAGAAATGAGATAAAGCATGCTGAGAACACTCTAATGGCAGGTCAATATAAAGAAAATCATTACCTTCAGTGCTTCTATGTTGTATAGTTTATAATTGTTCTCAAGACACAGTGAACATCAAAATATTTCATCAATCAAGCATCTTGATAATGAATGAGGCAGTTACATTGGAGATTCTACAAACTTCCTTCAGGAACTGACTGCAGATTCTCAGTCCTATTGACAGTAGACCTCAGTAACACTAGAGAAAAATATGGGTCATTTACTGAAAACTTGTCAATGAAGTTAAATCTTGACAGACATGTAGAACCTTTGCTTATGACAGCTTTGGTCAGCTAGAACTCTCCAGCTAGAACTCTCATAATCCAAAGATTAAACTATTTTGGTTACTGTTAGGAACCTTCAAAGGATAATACATCTTAGGTCCAGACTGGAAACCGCAAAGTCTGTCTGTGCAGTTGAAATAGCACTGCTCTCTCAATATACCTCAATCAAAGTTTTAGAAAAGAACATAAATAATGTAGTTCAATGCTTAATCTTGACAGGTGGAGAAATCCTGTGAACTATTACATGTATTATTGAACATGGCTGTCATTCTCAGAGATACTCATCTTTTACTATTATTTAGGAGCTTGTGGCAAAATATATGCCAGGTTCAGGATGCCAAGTTCCATTTTTTTTCTGCAGTTCTTGACAGATATAGTGGTAAGAAGAGGCAGAAAAAACCCCATATTGTAGGAGAACTTCTTTACACATACAGAAAATTAAATTGCTGCAGTATAATTTCAACGGTTAGCCAGTGACAGTTGTCATGTATGTGGCAGACATAGATTTGTTGTGATACGATTTCCTTGGGAATGCAGTTTATCAGAAGTCACAGTATCTTTGAATAATGCTTTTTTTTTTTTTTTTTTTCCAGATAGCACACACACTCATAAAACTAAATGCTGAGGTTTTTGGTTGTACAAATATACATATATACACCAGATATGATGACGAAAATACTTCATTACATATTATAATGTAAAAATATTTTGATTTGAAAGTAACAGAGATTCTTGTTTCATATGAAGTTATTCTGATGTGTCAGACCATGTAACAAATTTTTGTTTGACTTTTGTTGCAAAGTTATCTACCATGACCAAAGCCACAAAAAGGGGAAAATTTGCCAAGTGAGAGGTAGTATTCTTAATAGCATTATAAAACAAAATAGCATATAGCAATCTAAGCCATTTTTGGGGGGGATGTAAATTAGTATATTTATTCCAATTATTCTGATGTCTTAAAATCTTAACTTATATGTATTCATTCTCTTGTATGTGAATCACACACTGATATCTTTCCAGTGTGAATAAGCACATCCAAATAATACCCTATTTTATTAAGGATGCTGAAACAGCACAAAAAAATTTGGGTATCATGTGGTTTGCTTCCAGCTCAGCAACTTTAAGTATATCCTTAAGTAGAAATGCACAGAAATTACATCGCTGATCTGCAACATTGGTATAGCATTTACCTAATTCATCATTCATTAGAATGTTATGTGGCTTTTGTTAATTTGTTAATATTTATAGAAGATTTTGGTTTTTTTCTCATAAGAGGATGTTGTAAATAAAAGTATTCTCTCTTTCAATTTGTTTATCTTTATAGTATTTAGCTTTTTCTAAATGTACTTAAATAATTTGGTTTGTAACTTAAGTGTAATTATGACCATTTAAATGCCAGTGAGACTAACTGAGCAATGAATTAATTGTACATTCAATAATTGAACATACATGGTATAATGGGGCATAATTAGCATTGATATATTGATTGAATGCTTTACAACACTCTGAGGATGTGAAGGAATTGAGTAATTAATCCTCTCAACATGCAAGTTAGTGAGGTTAGTATCATTATGTTTATTCTGCACATGGGTAGAGTAAGAAATGAGAGAAGTATGGGGTGAACGTATTTGTCCACTAAACATGTGGTGTCTGTAACAATACCTGAATTACATGTGAGCTTGTCAGACGACTATTTCTTTGATGAATGCATTTATCTTTTCTGCTCTGTTCATTACATATTTCATCTTCCTGCACCTATTTATTCTGCTGTAAAGGAAATTAAACAATTTTAATTTGTACTACTTGAAAGGAATGGCATGCCATTAATAACTTTCAAATGAGATTGACAACAGAAACAAATCTGTTTTCCTCCTCAACACATGCTTTTGCTCTTCCTAGGTAGAGGAGTGTAATCTTTAAAATGATAACTGGTTAAGACAATCTCTTCCAAATAAGTAATATTTACAAATGGTAATAACTTTCTGCAAAAAAAGGAAAATATGTATTCACATCAGCCCAATGTCACTGCTTAGTCATTATTTCCTTCATATTTTCTGTTTCTATTAAGAAAGATTGACTTCATTTATTTTCTAGAACCTGGAAAGATGTGAAAATAAGCAGAAAATCAAACTTTTAAAATATACTTCAGGCTTTAATTTACTCTCAGAGAGCAGTTAATTATTGGACTCTTTTAAACTTCTATGAACTAAATTAAAACTGTAAATAAAGTGCTTTCTACTGACTGGATACATAATGATGTTATAGGAATAGTTTTTCAATGTTTACAGAAAAAAAAAAAAGCGCCCTTCTTTTAATTAATTCAGAGTTTTGTGAGAAACAGCAAGATTTATAAGTTATTTTGTTTGAAGATAGGTGTGTGAAGAACTTCACTGAAAGAATGTAAACCAAGAACTGTGTTTGAAATTAGCTTTGAAAGTGATTATGTCTGTTAGAAATTGATATCTTTTGAGAAAATACATTCCATAGCCTAATTTTGCCTTGTTTGTATAAGGAATATCTTTAAAAAAAATAATAATGTACCCAGTTATTTAATTCCAATTGTTCGACAAGTATTAATTACTTCATTCTGCATATATTAACTGTAACATTTTTCCTTCTTTCAACAGTATTACCTAGTCATACTTGTGGCAACCCAGGAGAAATACCTAAAGGAGTACTTCATGGAACAAGATTCAACATTGGAGATAAAATCCGATATAGCTGTATATCTGGTTATATCCTAGAAGGCCATGCCATGTTGACATGTATTGTGAGTCCCGGAAATGGTGCATCGTGGGATTTTCCAGTTCCTTTTTGCAGAGGTAAAAATGAAGATATTAAATATCTTTAAAATAGTAAGACAATATTAAAACAGCAGATTAAGTAGATTTATTTTGAGCCTTTTGTAATTTTTTTTTCTTTCTAAATGTAAATGGACTGTCTAACTGTGCTGTCTAAAAATCTACACCATCTAAAACTGTAATCACAATTCAGAAGCAATGAGTCTGCAGAGATTATACTAAGAGGTAGATGTTATTTACTGGTCTTTTTTCCTTTTTGTTTTCACGGGGGATAGCTATAAGAGTTTGATGGCAGGGTCTGGCAAATGCTTTTGCAAGTTTTTGCTTTTGGAACATTCTGCCAAGGAGAGGCTTGAAATCTTCAACCACATAATCTTTGAAAGGGACCTCTGGTGGTCTGATTCCTTTGAGTCCAACTTCTGCTCAAAGCATGGATATCTTCAAAGTTAGGTCAGGCTGCTCAGGGCTTTGCCAGTAGTAATTTTAGTATCTGCATGGATGGAGATTAAAGCCTCTCTGGAAATCTGTTCTAGTGTCTAGCTGCCCTCATTCTCTTTTCCAATTTGCATTATCTTTTTACAAACGATGTTGATTTCTGCTTCTTCTGCTGTGGACCTATGAAAAGATTCCGTCTCTACCATTCTTAAACTAAACAGTAAAACCTCCTCTTGCCCAGACTGAAAAATCAATTTCCCTCATTCTCTAGTGCCATACATCATGGTCTTCAGTGTTTTAACCATTTTAGTGTCCTTTTTCTGGACTTGTTCTAGTCTTCAGTGTCAGTGGGAGTTCTATGGGGGGACCCTAGGGTGGACACTGCCATTTCAGATAAGGCTTCTTGAGTGTTGAATAGTTAAATTCTCTTTAACTTGTTCTCTTTAGCTGCTGGATATTATCTTGCTTATCTTTTTTTTTTTTTTCCTGGTTATTGAGAATGACCCTTGATTGTCACAACCTTTCAAAGGTGATACAGAATAGCCACTGTGGTTTATCAAGAACATTTAGGTGCATACCATTAAATACCTTGAACTTGCACAAACTGTGTTTACTTGTCTAGTTCCTTGTATTGTTTCTCCTATGCTGTGTCTAACACTTTTCTTCCCCAAACTTCTCCATTGAGAATTGGGAGGCCTGAGAGCAGCCTTTGTTAATGAAGAGAGAAGTAAAGGGTACATTGAGTGCCTCAGTCTTTTACATGTCTTCATCGCAAGGTCAGTTACCACATAGAACAGCAGGACATCAGGTCCCTCATTTTCCTTTTGTTGTTGATATACCTATAAAGCAGTTTCTAGAATGAGCATTCTTCACATTTCTCACCAGTTTCATTCCATCTGAGCTTTGACTTCCTCCTTCTATCCCTTTGTTCCTGAGCAACACTTGTATATTCCTTTCAAGTAGCTTCTCCCTGACTTCACATTTGGTACTCTGGTTGTTTCATGGCATTTTTTCATTTGAGTTAAAAACACATCAGTCAGAAATTTTCTGTTCAATCCTATCAGCCTCCTATTATGCCTACTCATTTATGTAGATAAAGAGATACGGTATTCTTGAGCTTTAAGGAATGTGACCTTGAAGTCAAATAATATCTCCTAGGCCCCTTATGAGAGCCTGTCTACCACTTCATAAATAAGTTGAAATCTGCTTTAGTTTATTAGTGTCTATAGTATTATAGTTTATTCTACTGCTTGCCTTCCTCACTTCCCTCAAAATCTTTAGCTCATGGTTACTGTAACACAGCTGCTGTTGAATATCACTTATTTGATTGGTTCTTTTCTTCTACACCTAGTTGTCCTGTCCAGTGCTTGCATTAACAAAAGTCTTTGCAGTGAACTCAGAAATCTAGTGGATCACTTGCCCTTTGCTATGCTGACATCCACACAGACGTTGGGATGGTTAAAGTCTCCTATGACAACCAGAGCCTGTGGTTGGGAAACTTCTAATTGTTTGAAGGTTTTGACCACTTCTTGATGAAATGGTCTGTAGCAGGTATTCACCTTCCTCTTGGCTTCTCCTACTCATTCTAGGCCATAGGAGCTCGATGAGCTTGTTGCCTGTTGTGCAGCAGAGCTCTGTTCATTCAAGATCCTATTCTAAGTAGGGTGCAGTCTTTTTTTTTTTTTTTTTTTTTTTTTTTTCCCTAAAAGCCTGTGTCTATCCATTTCAGCCTCCAGCCAGGTGAGCTGTCCCACTAAGTCTCTGTAATCTTGATGACACCACAGTTCTGTGACTGTACATGCTCTTCTAGTTTGTCCAGTATGCTTCACTTTCAGCACATTTTTGTGCACAGGCACTTCAACTGGGCTTCTAGTCATGTTGCTTTCTGAGGGGGAGGGAGAAATATAT
>JANIJG010012111.1:65588-83914 GCA_024611175.1 Megaceryle torquata
TTTTGGTGAGTCTTGAAAAGGTTTTTATTGTCTTAGCCTTGGCTACCATAATAGTGTCACCCAAAACATTTGCCTTCTTTATCTTGAGGTTGAAGCTGTGCAGTACAAGTCTGAAACATTTTGAAAGTTAATTTCATTCTCAGCAGTAGCTCCACTAATAGCTGATTTATGATATGTGACTACTTCTAAATGAACTTTGTATAATTAGGTTCTCAATTCTCAGTAATTTTGAGAATCCCTGGTTGATTATAGTTGGATGAGTCTAGATTTTTATGAAGCTAACATTAGGAATACAAATTGGATTAGTGGTATTACAGTGGTAAGCTTTTTCTCACAATGAAAATAGTGAGGGAGAGAGCATGTAATATGTTATCATTAAAAAGACATGAAAATATTGGAGGGAAAATAAAAAATAAATAAAGAAGACAAACCAGTAAAAGAGGTCATATGTCAGAAAGCTCCAAAAGGATCAAGTAATAATTAATCAGATTCCAGATTGAGGAAATATCTTTTGGAGAAACACTTTGGTGAAGAATATATAACCAAGAAGGTATTCTTAGAGTAGATAAATGGGGAAAAGAAGAAGAGTTTATGATTTACTGTAGAGTCAGATAAACTAAATAAAGACATTCAGATTTGGTATTTTTAAAACAACTAGCAAAGAGATGGTTGACGGTTTTGATGGCTTTGGTATTATCCATACTTTCTGAGGTATCAAGTCATTCTCTGATGTAATTTATTCTCAGCTTATGAGGTTGAGACAAATATGTTTTTATAAATTTAAGGAGGAGAAAAGAGATGTCCTCATCCCATCATTTATCCGTGTTTATAGAGAAACAAATTAGGGAAAGAAAAAGAAATTTTCTCAACAATTCTACTTATTGATACTGCATTACATGAAAAAGTGAGAATATTTTCTTAGATGTAATTTTTAGAGTGACACAGTATATTCCTGACTGAGCAATTTTGTTCATTTTCAGAATAACCTGAATTTCTGCAACATTTACATTGAGGTGACATTTGAATAAAACTCGTTGTGACTGGTCAAATAAGAAGGCAGAGAGACCTGTTTCAGGAAAAGCAGATAGGATATACTGTATAATTTCTTACACAGTAGTGCAGGATTGACTAGATTACATCCAACAGAGATACGGACACAGCTACAAGCGTTCTTTCTTATATATATGTGTGAATATTTCAGTAAAACGATCTATATATATTTACACATACAAATATTTATGCTTATATATATTTATATTCTAACATATCAGTAGGTATGGAGGGACCTGATAAAAATTAAAAAAAAACCAAAACCCAAAACATGTCAGGTCAAAGCTGGATCCATGCAATAACGTTCCTTGAAGACAGGAACAAGAAGTGAAAAATGACTTGAACATTACAAAAAAACCATACTGAAGGTACACAGAATGATACAGTAAATTCAGAGAATGAAAAAGTGGACTTCAGTCTGACCATTAGGAATGTAAGCAAAGTTAACATCAGAGGAAGATTTAATGATTTACTAAAAATTAAAAACAAACATTGGGAAGTCATAAAAAGGCAAAGGATTTCATAACTGTACATAGACTGCTGGGAATAACTGGATTAACATTATTAATTATTAAAAAATATATTTGAAATCTGCAACAGTTATTAATTTGCTCTCAAAGAATTCAGCCTTTTCTCTTTTTGCTTCAAAATTAGGGCTTTACTCCTAATTTGTTGTAGGCTGTTATTTTAAGGAATCATTATCAGTGTTAAAATTAAAAAATATTCTCAAGTGAAGGATTATCATATCACTGGAAAACAGATTAGGACACTTAATTGAAAAATAATAGAGTCTTTACAAGATATCCAGAAGACTGATCTTTTATTTCTGTGAGAGAGTGTACGTATGAGATTACAGACTGTTTATTAACTTCTGAATTTCTTAGAACAGTAGGGATTGGAAGGGACCTCTGGACATCATCCAGTCCAACCTCCCTGACAAAGAAGGTTCACTTAGATTTCACAGCCTCTCTGGGCAGGCATTCCAGGGCTCTGACACTCTGAGTAAAGAAGTTCTTCCTTATGTTCGAATGGAACTTGCCGTGTTCTAGTTTGTGCCTGTTGCCCCTTGTCCTGTCACCAGGCACCACTGAAAAGAGGCTGGTCCCATCTTACACCTGACCTTTACGTATTTACAAGCACTGATAAGACCCCCTTCTCAGTCTTCTCTTCTCCGGGTGAAAAAGACCCAGGTCTTTTAGCTGTTACTCATAATAGACATGCTTTGGTCACTCTAATCATCCTTCTAGCATTATGATGGAGTATCTCCAGTAGTTCCCCATCTCTCTTGAACCGGAGAGCCCAGAACATAGTATTCCAGATGTGGCCTCAGTTGGTCACAGTAGAGAGGGAGGAGAACCTCCCGCAACCTGCTGGACACACTCTTATTAATGTACCCCAGGATACCATTGGCTTTACTGTTGGCATTCTTGGTCACAAAAGCACACTGCTTCCTCATGGTAAACTTGTCCACAAGGACTCCTAGGTCCTTCTCCATGGAGCTGCTTTCCAGGAGGTCAACCCCTAACCTGTACTGGTGCATGGTGTTATTCCTCCCCAGGTGCAGGACTCCACACTTGCCCTTGTTGAACTTCATTGTGTTCCTTTCCACCCAGCTCTCAGCCTATCCAGATCTCACTGAATGGCAGCATAGCCACTCCTGAAGCCCAGGGTTGCAATCATACTTCCTTCCCTGCTTCTTCCTCACATGATCCTGAACTCCACCATCTCATGGTCACTGCAGCCTTCACAACCCAAAACAGGCCTTTTTTCTTTGTCAGTACAAGGCCCATCATCACTCCTCTTCTTATTGACCCCTCCACCATCTGTGTCAGAAAGTTATCATCAATGCACTGCAGGAATCTCCTAGACTGTGTCTAGCTGTTTTGACTTATCAACAAATATCAGGGTTGTTGGAGTCCTCCATGAGAACCAGGGCCTGTGAGGCTACTTTCATCTCTCTGTAGAAGGCCTCATAAACTTCCGCTTCGTGATCCCCGCTGGTCACTGTGTTCCCTAAGAGTCACTGGCTAAGCTACTGGCAGGTCTTTCTGGTCTTCCTTCTTCTTTGTCACTGAAACATCAAAGCTAAATTTTTCAAAGTAGTGCTACAGCTGCAATAGGTGCCCACAGGTGCCTAAACAAACTGCATCAATTTCTGCATTTCTATTTTGTAAATACTATTATTAACTTGAAGTGAGAAATCTGACTTTTTAATAAATGTAAAATAAATTATTTTCTTAACAACAACTTCTGAAATTGTAACAAAATAAATCCTATTCTACTTAGAGAGCAATCCAAATTATTTTGAAGTGTCCTTTGAAAACCTTGGAGAGAGAAAGAATATTCATCTCAGATGCATGGTCTAATGAATATTTAATTTATGTGAAGTTGATCAACAGTAAGAGAAGAAATTGAGAAAGGGAGGCAAACTGATTAGAGCACTTACCTGGGATGCAATACATCTGGATTCAAGTAATGATAGAAAAAAAAAAAACCAACTTTGACAATTTTCTATTTTTTAAATCACAGAAAAGAAGCACAAGTGTTGGCCTTTACCTATTCAAAATAAAATCTATTAAAACCTTAAACAGTAAAGAAGATTAGCAAGTAGAGGTGAATATTTTGATGGTTAAAGAACTGGCTGTCAGTAAGAACTATATTAGATCAATGAGCTGTCTGATGAATGTGTAATGCTACACCATTGTAACACTTAATGATGTTTTTGGTCTTTATGAATCTAGCAGCTTGACAGTTATAATTGACGTACTAACATTTATTTTTAAACATGGCATGGATATTCTATGGCTTGTTTTTAGGTTTTTGTTAACAAGACATTTTAAAATGGTAATTTTCAAGTTTTGTTTCAAAAAATAATTTAAATAACTCCTCATATTAACCATTTCCAAAATATCCAAAGAATATATCTGTGAAAGTAATTGTTCATGATTATTTCATAGATGTGTTTTCTTCACATAGATGTGAAGAATTTTCTATTTTTTCACAAAAGAACTACAGAAAAATGCCTTTTAATAAAGAACTGAATAAGTCATAGAATCATGCAATATTTCAAGGGACCTGTAAAGATCGTTGGGTCCTCACAGGATTATCTAAAACTAAACCATACCACAAAAAGCATTGTCCAGATGCACCTTGAACTCTGACAGGCTTGGTACCATGACCAGTTCCCTGGGGACTGTGTCAGTGAACAACCACCCTCTCAGTGGAGAACCTTTTCCTAATGCTCAATCTGAATTTCCTTTGATGACACAGCTTCATTCCATTTGCTAATGTCCTTTCGTTGGTCACCAGGGAGAGGAGATCAGCACCTCTCCCTCTACTGACCACCTTGAGCAAGTTGTAGACTCTGATGAGGTCACCCCTCAGCCTTCTCTTCTCCAACATGAACAAACCAACCTACCTCAGCTGCTACTCAGAAGACTTGCCCTCAAGACCTTTTATCATTCTGGCTTACCTCCCCCGGACACATTGTAATGGTTTGATGTCATTCTTAAATTGAGGTGCCCAAAACTGCACACAGTACTTGTGGTGGGGTTGCACCTGTGCAGTGGTGAGTGGGACAATCACCTCCCTTAACTGGCTAGCTATGCTGTGTTTCATGCACATGCTTCATGCATGGTTGGCCCTTGTGGCTGCCAGAACACCCTGTTGAGTCATAGTCAACTTGCCACCAGCTCAAACCGCCAGACCTTTCTGCCAGGCTGCTCTCCAGTCTCAATAAATAAAGACCTATTTCAATGATATTTTTTCTGAGACATGCTAAATAATCTATGGCCATGGCTCATTTAGAACCCTCTAAAGCTGCAATTTTCTTTAATCAATAAGACTTATAAAATGTGACTCAAAATGACAGTAACTCATTTGATGATGACTTATAGAATATCAGTCAAGTTTTTAATTGCATGTTGCTAGTGATAAAGAGGTAGAGAAATGACTATGAATAACACAAGACACGACTTTTCTTTATTACTATGAATTTTGTACTTTAAGTCACACCTATATTTTTGTAAGTTACAAGCTTAATGTAGTCAAATGGTCTTTCAAATTAGGACCGTTCAGTATAAAGTAAAGCTGAATAAACAATTCTGATCATTTAAATTCAGATCTAAATTAATTTTGCAATATTAAGGGGGTTTTAAATGTGGGATGTTTTTTACTATGCAATAAATATTTATCACTTACATAAATATTTTATTAGTTTTTGTATACAAAAGGCATATAGAATACAGAACATTTCACTCCGGAAGGCATTTGTGTGGAAAGTAAAGTCCAGAAAAAACAACTTGTCTGTTCAGAAGATATCTAAGCCAATTTAAATACAGAAGCTTTCTAAGATATTGTTTCTGTTCTTACTCCATCCTTGAATATCTGCTTAGCAGAACTTGCATCTCCTATTAAGCAAGATCTCATTTATGCAAAATGCAGTTTACCAAAATTTTCAGATTGATATTTTTGGTGAAATGACTCTTTCTAGTCTGGAGAAAAATGCTAAGATTTTTCACTTACTGCCATGGTGACCCAGTGATTCCTTTATTGTTTTGGGGTTTTTTTCATACATTAACTTGATGGATATGTTTATCTGTTTTACCTAAGCTATACAGTACACATGTTTTTAGCCAAGTGGTGCCAGCCATATGTACTTCATGGTTTTATATGGTACCAGCCACGTGTACTTTATATAAGATGCAGAGACTCTAAATTCAGAGCACTTAATTCCTGACTACTGAGAGATCCAAATGTTTGTAGCTTTGTACTTCAAGTAGTCATTTATGCTGATACAAACAGCACTTTATGCAGTTGCTTACAACTTGAAAATAACCACAAGTGTTTGGAATTAATTACTTGCACATTTTAAAATGCAATTCGTTAATCACTTTGAGTTTGCATTCAAGAAGCCGGAGGCACTATCTGCTATCAAATTACTCCAAGCACAGTGGTGCATTAAGACTCCCAAGCACTGTTTTATCTCTCTCAAAAGCAGAACATAGAGAAGGCCATGGCCAAGAAGGACAATCAGTCCAAGGAGACAGACTAGCTCTGTGGCCATCTGGTGAAACACAGCATATGTCTGAAGTTTGTCTCTTGCCCTCTGAGTGGTGTGGCCACATCTTGTCTACCTATGTTCGCTCTTAGGCAATTTATTATAGTTTAGCATTCAGTAGTCTGGTTGCTTTAGCCTGAACGTTACCTATGATAGGGAAGTTATCAAACCGCAGGCTTCTGAACATGGGAAATATGTCAGAGTAAAGATCATTCTGTGGAGCTGTTTTTGCCAGTCTTTCCCTAACACATCCACATCTGTCAGAGAGAAAATACTAACTTTCTGGTCTGAGTTTGTTTCTTACCTGACTAATGTTGCCTTTTCATTTCTGAGCTAATCTGTGTTTTTGCAAACCTTTTTGAGAAGGTGTTATGAATAGATTAAAAAGCTGTGTATCCCTCTGTATCCCTCTGGGCAGATGTCTGTAGTCGCCTGAGTTCCTTCAGCCTTCTTTGGTAATGTACAGTGTATAAACTTAGATTTTAGCATATGACTGCCAGAAATAATCAACTACATAAGGCTTCCTTGTCAGCCTGTAACATTCAGAGCTTTAGAGCTAAAAGCTTATTCAAGGGCTCTGCAGCAGAAACACTGAGTAGCATTGTAATTACCACTGGTATGTTACTTAATGTTGGTTTAAACACAGTGGGAGATGGTGTCATTGAAGATGTCATAACAAAATTTTATAGAATCCTGGAGTGCTTGGAGTTGGAAAAGACCTTTAAAATTTTATAAGTAGCTAGTATGGCTAGTACCAAAAAGTTATGGCTCACTTAGAATTTTGCACATCTTGCTGGTCATGCTGGTTGGGAAAAGCCTGCTTGCTGGCTTTCAGGAATAAAGATAAAACTTACGTGTTATTAACTGACAATCATGCTTTTACATATGTATACTTAAAAAAAAAAAAAAAAAATACACACACACCCCCCATTATGACAAATTATGAATAAGTTAGAAAGCCTGAAAAAAAAAGAGAGGGTAAAAATCATCATGGTTTGGGTTTTTGATGGTCCTCATGATGACAGAAGTAGAAATCAATAACTCAGTGTTAGTTTCTCTACTGAAATATTGTCATAGGATGTATAAAGTTAATTTGTTTTTCTTTGCTGGGTTAGATGATTGTCTGAAGTGCTTGAAAGTGATAAAATTAAAAAAAAATGGTAATTTTAGATAATAATAGATAACAAATCTTGTTTTTCCTTTCTCTTTTATTATATTTTTACAATATTTTTTAATTATTCTAATCCTTGCATTCATTATACACCAGGAATGTTGATCCTCGGCTTTATCCATGAGTTCTTTAATTTTCACTTCCTTTCCCCTTTCATCCCTCAGAGGCAAAATGGCCTTTTCAACATGTGCTGTATAAAATGCTAGGAATAGAGGAATGTATCACAGAAATGGCCTGATCTCACCAGCAAATAGAAATGTGTTAGGAGCATAGATCTATTTAATCCTTAAATCTCCTTCATTTAAAAAAAGAACACATAAATATCAGGGTCCAGAAAGTAAGACATTAAATTTATCAAAAAGACCTGCCCTCCTCTGAGAAATTTGTGTGCCAACAAATCATGAAGCTCAATAATGCTTTGGTAGCCAATTTTATGTTATATTTCTTTATGTCAAAATTTACTTTGCATATATAAGAATAATGATAACTACCTGTTTGAATATTTTCAGGAACTTTCTCTCCACTTTTTAGTCAAATTAATGGCCCATACGATACTCAAAAGTTAAGGAAATTACTCTGTTTCTGCCTTTCTTCCAATTCTTCCTTTTATTTCAGTCCCTTATTAGCTATTTAACCTCTTTTATTATTCACCTTTTTTAAATTACCAGCCAACTATTCCTCTTCCTTTGATTCAAATGAATCCTTTTTCCTTCAAATCTTTATTTAAAACTCACTTTCACTGACAGGCTTTCAACTGTGATTGAGAAGAGCAGCTCTACTCCTACCCCTCTCTGTTGTCTTAATTAGACATTCCATTATTATCCTAATTAGACTGTAAGTTCATTGTGTCATGCACCTTGCCAATCTATTTGTTTTTAAATCTCCACATGCACTTCTAGTTTGAAAATAATGCCTAATGATAATAGCAGTAAGTAAAGATGATAAAGTGGCTAAAAATGAAATGTTTCTCTTCTGATCATTCACCAATGCACAAATATCTTTAATTACTATTGCTGTAGCTTTCATAGCTACTTTACAACACACCAAAAGCCACTTGATGAAATTTCGAGTTTTTTATGCTAATGAATTTTATGGATGACAAGTTTCATTGTGCTTTGTTTTTGGCGTTCATGGGTTTTGTTTGTTTGTTTGTTTGTTGGGTTTTGTGTGTGTGTTTTTGTTGGTTTTGTTTGATATAATTATGTATTTTGATACCAAATAAAAATAATAATCAACATCTCTTTAAAGCTTTCAATGGGGCATAGTGAATAACATTCCAGTGTTAACAGTAAATTCCTATGCTCTGTAGTTTCTGAGCTTTGATTAACAATGATGAAAAAATGTGTAACTAACTGATGATGCATGAACCTTGGAAGGTCCATCTGGCAACAAAACCTTCTGATTTTATTTGCCACCTGTAAACATCCTGATTTAAAGCAAAACACTTGAGATTGGCTAGTATGATTTTATTAATGCTTCCTACTTTAGGACAGTATTAAAATCTTAAAGATTTTTTTCTGCAATGTTATAAGAATCATCTTTAGAAATGTTCAATATTTTTAAATTTCTATCACAGATACTAACTGTATTTCTGTGATTCTTTGCCTAGTTCCTTCTTAGACCTCCTCTGTGGACACCTTCACAGAGCCCAAGTACAGGTTCTCCAAATCAGCTCATACTAGGTGTCTCTGCTTATCCTTATATGGTATGGCACTAAAGTGTCACCAACAAGGAAAAAAAGTCAAAAATGTAAAACTAAAAATCACTTCAGCCTAAAGACCATAAAATGTTGTATTCCATTTACCTGGATATAATTCTATTTCTCTCTATGTGTATGCTTGTGGGTACTCTAGGCTCAGAAGAGCTTGGTTTACAAAGATGGTGCTTCACATGTTTAAAGTGCAGCTCTGCTAGTAATTGATTTTCTGTTCATCAGCTGAAGGAGCTTGTGGAGGGACACTACGTGGGACAAGCGGAACTATTTCAAGTCCTCACTTCCCTTCTGAGTATGAAAATAATGCTGACTGCACCTGGACCATATTGGCTGAACCAGGAGATACTATTGCTTTGGTCTTTACTGACTTCCAGTTAGAGGAAGGATATGACTTCTTAGAGATCAGTGGAACAGAAGCACCATCAATATGGTAAGTCAGATTTTGTACAGATCTTGTACAGATGTCAGTTTCTGTTTTTCTGTTTTGGTGAGTATTTAAAAAAAGATATGAAGACATCTTCTACATGTTAGTAATGATTGCTTTTTTTATGTATTTTACTTTGGTCCCTTTCACCATCCAGAAAAAGATTCTACTTCTTTCCTTCCTCTTATTTTCCTCCATCTTTGAGAGTTATATCTGTAAAGTATCTTAACAGTGAACATTTATTGATGTTGCATATTTGAACTTGATATGAGAACATTTTCTGATGTTGTGTCTTGAATACCTTATCATACTGTACTCCAACAATGAAAGTAGTGAACAAAATAGCCTCACCATAAAACAGGAATGTATAGAAAGCAAACAGATCTCATTCTAAGCAGGTTATATAATTCACTCTTACTGCATGTATTCAGTATGCATGTATTATTATGTTGGTTGACGTTAAAACTATTTGCTTAGCAATATTAATGCTAGATCTACATTCTCTGTACTAAGGAAAATATGATAGTTCTGTCTATGACAATGGATTAAATTGCAGTACAGTTTGTGTTAGGATTACTCTGCATTATACATATGCAGGTTTTTAATTTTTTTTTTAATCTCTGAGAATGCCTTGTGCTTGACATGCACTGTTACTATAAATTGGAGCATAGACAAAAAGTGCAGAGCTGTTGTTCACAGATGACTGATGGTTCTTATCTTCAGAATCCCTTTCTGGAGATATGAAGCTCTCTCAATATCATTTTAATGTCATGACAGGCTAGACAGTGCAATATTTTAATATTTGTGAAGTTTCTAATCTGTTGAAAAACTCTATGAAATAAAAAAGTGTGGCAACCATTCTTGGCAAAAATGTAAAAACTTCTGGATGTACTTCTGGATCTACATCACAAGGTTACTCTGTAATATTTCCACATGACCAGAAGCTGTGTAAGGGCATTCAGTGAGGCAGCTTTATATAAAATTAAGTGTTCATGTCTGACTGTCTGAAATGGAATATATATGAGTACCCTGTTTACCTCTCTCTCTTGCACAGATATGCATGGGCAGACATTAATGTCGATCTTTTCTCCAATGTTTTTTCCATTTACTTTTGTATATGAGGGTCTAGTAGACACCAACAACAAAATTTCAACTTTGTTGCAAGAAATTAGTGTGTCACTGAATTTAAACATGCAAATATAGTATTAACATTTACATTTACAAACAGTCACATATACATATCCATTCCGAGAACACTTCTCATAATAGATGATGTAGAGGACTATGAGTAGAAAACAGTGGAAATGTAGCCTGTGTTGATCTCATAGCTATTGATCAGCATTATGTTGGAAATCAGAGATACCATAAGAATCTTATTTCTCTAATAATTCAGTCTAAACATTTTTCTCATGTGTTGAAGATTTTTTATTTACCTCTATTTTTTTTTTTATAATGCTAAACTGTGATCAGTAAAAGCTAAGGATTTGAGTTCTTAGGATCACTGATAGAAGTTTGGAGAAGCTATGGGAAGTTGAATATGTTTAAAGGATTATTGGATAATTTCGAATGAAGCTACACATTCAGCTATATTTAAACCAGAGGAGTTACCATAGCGACATTAGAGTAATGCTAAATGTAGTGCATGCTGTAATCTGCTAAAATCAGCTGTGTGTTTAAATGTGAATTTGTTCCATAGTTAGAACTAATGGTCTAGAGGTGTATCATCTGAAAATGTGACTTTTTTCTTTTTTTTTAAATTTTTTATTGCTCCTTTTTATTGTATATGGCATCATGTCAACAATTTTATACAGCAGTTTTGTGTTAGAAGACGCATATTCCATTAGCACGGTCTGGTAATTATGATTGGTTTTTCACTTGAAGGAATATTTGCTGTAAAATAAGCCAAATATTTTCCTAGTGAAAAGCATAGAAAGACAGATACACAATCACTGCAAAAGCTAGGAGATTGAGAATAAAGAAAATAATTTCAGACTGTTGATTCTCTAGTGATTTTAGTGTATGGTGCAATACATCTGTTTTACCCTTTCCACATGTATCAACAAGGTCAGAAGCAGTTCCAATATGATTACATTAAAAAGTGGATTAACATTTTAAAAGTTAAGCAATTGAAATGCTAGAACAAGTAGAATCTGAATACCAAGGAAAAATAATCTGTCAATAAATTATGTATAGAAGATATATTATATTGATCATATTATGTGCCTTATGTTTATAATATAATAGTAATGATATTATATAGTATTACTTATATGCCTCATGTTTCTAAACCTTTACAATGATCAATTAATTTCCATGTTACATAGCTGATTTTTGTTTTCCAATGTATTGAAAAGGAAGAGATTTGTTTACTTTTTCTTATTCTTAAAAGAGAATTTGAAAATCATTCATACAGTCCATCATAATGGAATTAGTTTATAAAAGACTCAAGTGATATTACCTTACTATTTATTTTATGTCCATGATACAATTTGATTGCACAAAGCTATTCAAGTTTATTTTTTTTCTCCTAATTAAAAAGCAATTATATATCTCTGGATCTGGAATGGATGTGCACATATAGATGACCACATTTTATTTTCTACTTTGAATCAATATGAGTGTCAACAACCTTAAAAAGATGAACATCTGTGTTCGTAAAATGAACATGAAGCAGGTAGAAGAGGCTTTTTAATCTGTGGAGGAAGTAAAAGTATTATTAGACTGTAGATGAAAGAAACCTTTTTGAATTTGAATCACTTGCTTAATATGCTATTACATAAAGGAGTTTCAGATGCACAACATGTTTATCTTGAGTTGGTAAGGTCTTGCTTGCAATGCCAAAAACAGTAGTCTGGGAGCATAACAGCAAGTCACTGCTATGTCTGGAGTCTGTCTGCACATCCACCAAATGGCTGCATTTTTTGAGTCTTAAGAGCTCCTCTATTGTTAATTATTAGAACTAAATAAAATAAAATAAAAAAATATTTTGACATAAAATATCACTTTTTAAATACTGTCAAACATGTCCCTTTAAACTTCAGTTTAAGTTATATGGTACTTAAATCAAGAGATGGTGTTAAGATCTTAAAACTTCAGGCTAAATGACCATGGTTTTGAGGTAAAATCAGACATATATCTCTTGGATAAAACATCCTTTTGAAAATCTCTGAATAAGCCTTTCATATAAACATGGATTTGACATGATTTTTGCAAGATTAAAAATATATTTGACAATAAACCCTATTATAGTATTAATGAAATGTGAATATGATGCTAAGACTAATTCTGCAATTATTATTTTTTATCCTGGAATTTTAATATTGAACATATTTTTTTTCTAAAATTTCTTTTTTCTTCTTTTATCTTACAGTACTAATGCTGACTGTGTTTCCATTTAAATCCACAATTATTATCCTCTAAATTTTTATCAGCATTTGCCAATACAAGAGAAAGAACTACTCTTCATAACTTTTTACTCCAAATTAATTTCCTTATATTATTTAAAAAACCTTTAAGATTATTCTGACTTCCTTATAAATCACCTCAGTATCCTAGTGAAAGGCTATAAAAATGCATGTTGATATGAGAGTGATTTTGAAGCAACAATATTTAATTACTATAATCTTGGAATATAATTTAAGCACCTGGAGTCATCTGAAACTCACTTACTAGTTCTGTAATAAAGAGTAACTCTTCTAACAGCTGGGTCATAATACTAATTTGTGTTTCTTAAATAAATACACCACACCAAGAACTTAGATACAATTCAAACCAGTAGTATGATCTAATGGAACCCTGCTCATTGCACTGTTGTTGGACCAGATGACTTCCAAAGGTCACTTCCAGCCCAAATTATTCTATGATTCTACTTCAGTTTGCATATTTCCTTTCCTTTTTATAGATGTCTGTCTTAATCTTAGCACCCTCAGTGTGAGATTCCTATAACAAGAGTAGTGCATGAGATTATGGAGTGGTCTAAATCACCTTTTTGATAAACACCATATGCAGACCCATACGTATGAGCTGAATATTTCTCTCTGAATTGCATAATTATACAGCTAAACAGCACCATCTATTGGTTCACTGTGAAAACGTATTACTTGAGGATGCACCTTCAATAAAGTTGCTACACATTAGAAAAGGGCTCATGAAATACCCTTGATGATATGTTTTTGTTTTCTTTTCCTTCTGCATCAGATAAGAAAAGATATGCCAGTACCATGCAACAAGAGGAAGGCAGTTAGATTCTATATTTTTCATTTGAGAACACATATTATTTTTTTTTGCAATTTATTAGTTTATTTGTAATTATTTAGCGTCCTTAGAAAGCTTGTGACAAACATCTCTTTTTGTTGTCAGAAAAACTCTTCAAAGTTCTATGTTTGTATTGGAGATGTTGGTAAAGGGTTCTCTTGCTGTCTACTAGTTTTTAGAAGCTCTTATCTTTCTCTAGCTTGTAACTGGATTTCCCCTTTTGTCTATTTTGGTTAGGAAACGATAAATATAAGCTTCTGTACTTGATAACATGTCTGTCTGACCTTCCATGAGCCATGTTTCTTTTTTTTTTTTTTTTTTTTCCCTAGGAAATTAAGTTGCATACCCTCAAATTCTTTCTATTAACTTTCATGTTGCATTTTTTCTGGTTAATGTGTAAAACTTCCATAGTCTATCACATTTCAAAATCAACATTAATGCTGTTTAGCACTTGAACACTATCTATCAAATATATATAGCAACACCAAAACTTTTAAAACTGACTTGTCATAGAACATTATACGGTTTCAAACCCCCAAGATACATTGGAATGACTAAGATACTCTTTAGGTGAGTGAGAAAGGTAGTATGTGTGTCTATATGAAGACTCTTGTAAGACTGAAAAATACAATGATCATAACAAAATATGAGACATTTAGGATCATTTATATGTTTATTTACGTCATTAAAATGAAAGTTCTGTTTATAAGATCTTTTTCTAACTGATTTTTTCCATACTGTGTTTGTTCAGACTCTAGCTACAGCACACAACAGCAGTAGGCATTCACATATTGCAAACTGAAAAAATGAGTGAAGAAACCCTAAAATAATTAATATGGCAAATGTCATGTGTCTTTAAAAGACTTAGTGGAAAAATCTTTACCCCAGCCTCTAAGGCCTGCCTTTGGTGCTGATGCTTGCTTCTCCGTTTCTGCCAGTGATATTCTGTTGGCAACAGCCATATACTGTTTTCTTCCTTTCCTCTCCCACCAACATGTCCTGTTTCTGAATCCCCCCCTCAGCATTTGCTGCCATGTTCAATTGTTGAATCTTAAAATCTTGCAAAACTTATCTTAAATAAGTATTGACACATTGTACTTGACCTACTTGTCCTTTTTCCCCTTGTTTTCTAGTAGATTAATCTTTGAAAAACATAACCATCAACCCCTTAAAGAAAAAAAAAAGCCAACCATGTGATGCAGTAATAGTCAAAGTATATAAAAAGTTTGCAAACAACATTCTGATCTTGAGTGCCTGTGGAGTTCTGTAGTCTTGGAGTGAATATCTCACTAGTCCCAGAACTGTTAAACATAGTATCAGAAAGGATTATCCCACTCACAGATTAGGCAATTGGAAAGAATATAGACACAGTGTTTTGCATAGGATGCCAGTTAGGTATACGAAACATGTTAGACAGGCAACTGATACAGTCTAGTTCTTAAAGTATTGCTTTCCAGAGTCTTTTAAAATCCCCTGAGTGGGAAAAATCATGTTTTAATTCAGTATCTATATCTGATACCTTGGCATAGCAGTTGCTATACCCAAACATATGCAGATAAACAGCTTCTCCACTCCTACAGTTTTCCCATAATAAGGATTAATAAACTGATCTCATCAGTGATGTATCTTGTACTTTGCTATATTTATCAAAATCATAGTGATCCAAAATGTTTTTTCTGCAAGAGTTCAAATACCTGATTGAAAAAATGAATTATCCACAGTGGTAAGTAAATCGTTAGCAGACTTGGGAAAATACAATGTACTCTGATCAGTACCTTTGGTGTCCGTGGAAAGACTAAACAATATAGATGAGAGTGGTATGGAACAGTCCCTTCCCCTAACATTTCTATAGGAGGAAAGATGAAACTGGAGCACTGCTGACGTGGTAGCAAAGATGCAAATGAATTGTTATAATACAGTATACATTATATGAGGAGATGGGCTCTGCTGGTTGCAACGAGGCACCTCCAGATTATAATTGCTAAAATGACCATAATGAAGAAAGGGACAAAGAGTCCAAGTTGTGGGTTCAAAAATAAGATGAAATGCAACATCTGAATTTGAATGTGATCTCAGAGTTGCTGGCATTGGACTGGAAGGAACGGTATAATGGAGGGAATAAGGGATTTGAGTTGTGGAGTTGGGAGATAAGAATGAAACTAATATAAGAAGAATTTTGTTTGGGTGTGTTGGGGGATAGTATAACAGATTTTAATGAGTATAATGATTTTAATGATTTTGGAAAGAGCTTCAGGCTGAGTTGGAGGAACTGGGAAATTTGAATTTCAGAATGCAATGGGGGAATTTGGTGCTCTTGGTCAGAAGACCCTTTGCAGAGTGATATCCCAAATGAACCCAGAGGTGTACTCAAGCCAACTCTCCCAGTGCAACAGAGTGAACAAAAACTAACCTAAGCCCACAGGAATACCACCATCACTAATGTTATCTCTGATCCAGTAGGCATACCCCCCCTCCTTTCCCATTCCCCCAAAACAGGAATGTTTTGGTACATTTATCTTTGCTGTGTAGGGCAGCAGAAGAGCTGGCCCTGCCCTCATATTTCACAGTAAATATATGGTTGCTATATCAGTATCTTGTGGCCTTTACCCAGACACTGGCCCATATAATGATGGTAAGCATGTATGTAATTCTGAGAGCTTCAAGTAGAAACGTAACAAAACATTTTCCCATTTTTCCTTTTGGACCACATCTTTCCTTTGGATTATATGTTAATCCTGTAATCAGAGTTTAAGGTGATGGAAATAATCTGATATTTAAAAAAAAAATGTTGGTGGAATCTTCATGCAAAGGCAAATCTATTTAAGGCTCAATTAATAAATATGCTTCATTTATGTTAATATCTCACATAGAAATTTTACAAAAGTTCTTGGGCTTATATTTAAAGAAAGCATAGCTGAAAGGCATTGCTTAGCTTTTGTACTGTCTTCATGCTAAATAATATATATATTAGTATTTGTATGCATAAAAGTACATGTAAGATTTTGCAAGGATTTTGACCCTAAAGTAAAGAGGGTGGTAAATATACTTCATGCTAGTAGTAGTGACTAAACTAATATAATCTCTTGACTGTGTTAGCTATAAAGACACAGAGACCACTTAGCTGTTAACACCAGCATGTGAACAGTGTATGAAGTGAGAAGTACAGAAGCAATAAATTGAGGCTTAATTCACAGAACACTATTGCTTTCTTTGCACCTATTAATTTACAGCCTACTGTGCTGAAGAGGTATAAAGGCTTAATTCATACCACATCACAAACTGACAGGAACATAAGAGTGAGAGAACTCACTTAAGAAAGCACTGTGACCTACCGTATAATTTTCCACCACGTTTAAAATAACATGAAAATCATTAGATTTTTTAAATTAAGTATGTGAAAAAGGTTTAAATACATTAACAGGGAGCTTGGATTGCTTAAAATGCCACTAGCATTGCTGTCTTTCTAAACAGACTGTCTAAACCTGGGGATTCAACATCATCCTAAAATTTCCTTCTACCATGTATGTTGTATTGTTTGAGAATATCTATACTGTTAGCCTCTTTTCCTTGCAAAATCCTTGATGGAAGATTCAGGAAAATATATTCTAATGATGAAAGAGTTCATACCAGTGTATTCAGATAAAATTAGAAGCCTTTCTTAGAGATAGTAATGAATCACTGCATTTATTGCTTTTACACATTACCTATCCATTGCAGTCAGCCTCAAGTATAGCTTCCTAGTAAGACAAAGTCTACAAATATTTTTAAGTTTGCAACTTCAGATTATTTTTTTTTCCCTCCCTTTTGCCATATAACCTTACCAGTGATTCTAGATTTGCATACAGTAATCACAGTAGTTCTGAAAAAATGCATCTACTCCTTGATTTTCTGACAAAAATATTTTTAAAAAATCTGGAATTCAAACTAGAGTTGACTAATACATATATCTGTGGAGGTCTGTGCTACCATGTGAGAAGAAAAAAAATTAGTGAAGAAAATCATGCTGAGAATGAGTGTGTGCATATAAATATGAAGAGAAGTTACAAAATTGAACTAATATAATTTGGTTCATCTGGGCAAATCACAATTTCCAAACATCATTATTGGGAATATTAGATCAGTATGGAAAACAGAAGGACAATTATCCTCTGGAGCTTAACCCAAGTTCTAGTTTTGTCACTGGTACCTACTTTAGGGAAAATATCAGAAGGAAGACAAATCATGCTCTGTCAAAGCTGCAATGGCATGAGCAGTGACCACTTTTCCCATTAAGATCAGTGAGGATGAAGGACCAAACTAGTCTTTTCTAGTCTACTGTAGTTTTCTATTTTAAATTGAGAATATATTAGAATGTAATACTAGGTAATGACATTTTCTTAAAGATATAGTAGGATTTTTTTACACACACAGGATCACACGCAGGATGTCAGGGGTTGGAAGGGACCTTGGAGATCTTCGAGTCCAACCCCCCTGCCAGCACAGGATCACGTAATCTAGCACAGGTCACAAAGGAACACAACCAGATGGGTTTTGAAAATCTCCAGAGAAGGAGACTCCACAACCTCTCTGGGGAGCCAGTTCCAGTGCTCTGTGACCCTTACAGTAAAGAAGTTCCTCCTCATGTTGAGGTGGAACCTCTTGTGCTCCAGCTTAT
>JANIJG010012111.1:86344-96552 GCA_024611175.1 Megaceryle torquata
CAACTTGAATATTCTTCTAATAGTTGTACCATAGGAATTGCTCAAGACGCTTCCTCCTTTAAATCATGTAATATTAGCAATTTCTGTAGGAGACTGAGGGTTGTATCTCTGTTTCACAGACTGAAAATAGTGCTTGGATATACCATTTAAGATCTTAAAAATCCCTATTTAGTCATCTTCACACTCTTGTTAAAAAAAAAAAAAAAAAAAAAATCCTGTTTTATCTACCTTGAAAAATGGTCATTTTTGATAAAGTGAAGTATAGTGTCCCACTTCAGTAGATTAAAAAAAATTATAGTAAAATAACTGACAGACATTTTCCTATGGAAACTTCTACAAATTTAAATATATTTTTAGACAAAAGATGAAAGCATTAAAAATTACCATTAGCATTTTCTGTTTCTGAGGTCAAAACTGTAGCTTAACATGGATGGCCAGCCTCTGTTTAAAGGATGCTAAAATAACAGTTCTCTGTTTAAAGAATTGTTTAAAGGATGCTAAAATGTCCTTTTGATATTATCTTCTTGAAAATGTTAGGACAAGTGCTACTTACTACTGTGATGCCATTCCAAATATTCCTATTTATTGCTCTTTTGTTCAGCCATAATTCATATTTGAAGAAGACTATATAAAAAAATACTGGAAGGAAAAAGTTAGAGTAAAGAATTCTGTAGGTCATGTACAGCTCATATCCATGACATGGATAAAGAAAATTGATTCCAAATAAGGGCTTTATGGATTATAACATCCATATGCAGTCAATTTAATTTCAATCCAATGCAATTATGTGTTTATATAATGAATTAGGTGAATAATAGATTGACAAATTGATAACTGAGGCGAAGAATTCAATTGGTATGAAAAATGCTTGTCCTCATAGCCTCCAAAGTGATAGCAGAGGAGGAGGATACTTGAGCCATTCACGTGAATCACTATGACATACTTCTCAGTACAATATTGCAATGAACAGACAGAATGAATAATTGTTACATCAGAAAGCAGTTTTGGATGTAAAATTTTAGAGCATATAAGTAAGTCCATGTGGAGAAATTACCGGATCATACCTAGACTAACCAAGGAAGGTATGTTTAAGACTAAGAACCAGAATCTGTTACCACAGTTGAAAGAAGGAAAGGCTTTCTTAAGTGTTTTAGCAAAATTCAGGGTTGAAATTGAATTCTCCTTTTTCTCATTTCTTCAAAATGAGATTGGATGTCTGTCTTGATATGTACTATTATCAGGTGTAAATTATTATGCACAGCCATGGGGTAACAAAAGGATTTCTAGTTTTAGGATATGAAATCTAGATCTAAAGATTGACTGTATGAGAAGACTTATTCTGCCAGTTATTTGTCTATCTTCATTATTGTGGAAAAAACCTTTGAAGTAGCAAATCTTGTATTTAGCACTGAAGGTGTGAGAGTCCAGAATTTGGCACTATTTACTAGAAAAGTTTGCGAAGCTGAGGGTTCCAACTCTTCTGCAGAGGACAACTATCAAGAGAAATCTTGATTTCATAGAAACCGATGTACAATAAATAGACACAATAAATATTTAGAATTAGCACACTGCCTCCTGGGTAACAATATTGTAATAGAAAACATGGGCAGTATGTTTGCTTCTGCTGCTGTGTTTGAAAGCAATCCACTGCAATCCCATTGGGCTAGATGAAGCGCTTAAAAATGTTAATTTTTTCTGTGTACAGTAAGTAGCAGTAAAGCCTTACAAATCTACATAGACTTGATAGCTGAATTAATAAGTTTTATTTATATTTGGGATTTATCCACATTATAAATGTTTATCCACTAGGAGAATCTGAACTCATTGTCAAATTTTAGACACTTATCACTGGGTTTATAAGAAAGAGAATATATTGTTTCAGAAAAAAAAGATATGAAATTCATAATTAGAAACAAGACATTTCCTTTCTAACAATCAGCTGTGACCTGTGTCATACAAACCATAAAAAATCTCCATCTGAAGAAGAGCATATTTTTCAGAAAAAGGTTACATCTATCCCTGATTTATCATTCTCCAGTCCTTCAGAGTCTTTGTAATCCAGTCCTCAGAGTTTTTTGTAATCTGTTCCAATGGTTAATTTTCCTCATTGTTAAAACCAAGCATCTCATTTCCAAACTTGCATATAGCTAGCTTCAGGTACTAGCCATAATACACTGTTCTGTCTTTGTCTACAAGACCAGATATCTATTATCAGATTCCAATTTCCAGTGTGTGCTTGCAAGCTATTACCAAGTAATCCCACAACTTGCTCTTTGATAATATAAAGTGATCATTTTTTTTAAGTTTTTTACAAAACAATATCTGATTTTTTTATTATTATTCTTGATACTTTTAAAATCCTGTGCAAATTACATTATCTTCTTTGTTACAAACTAAAATTGTGAAATAGGAAAGAGCATTACAGTAGCAGACATTTGCTATTTATTTCCTTACCAGCATAACTTGAGCTCATGTTAAGCAGGTTACCTATGTCGCTTGATGCATTGTTTGGTTTTGTTTGTTTTGTGGTGTAAACATGCCCTGGGGAATACCTCAAGAATTTTGTCTGTATGGAAACTAACTGATGTAATACTGAGAAGCAGCATAGATACAAGTCAGGTTACAACTGGCTAATCTTCCCTCTACTAACCCAGAGCATTGATTGCCACATCTCTCATGATCAGACTTCGTCAGCAATTCTAACAAAAAGAGCAGAGGAGCTGTGCCCAATGAATCCTATGAAAATGTGTTCCCTTTGAGACAGTTAGAAGAGACCTCCAGTCAGCTGAAGCAAAGGAAGTCTCTACCTTGGGATACATTTCTGTAGACCACCCTTTTTGAAAAGTACTTTCATGAGAATCAAGAACAAATGCTTTTTTTCCCTGACTGGGATGGATTTTTATGGTTTTATTCTGGGATCATTATTACCTGCACTTTACCATTTACCATTGTAAAGCAAGTCTATCTGTCCTTCAGGATGTTTAAAGGGCCTGGGAGGACTAAGAAATTATGGTAAATAAATCAAGGGCAGATCCTTGCAGAATTCACACAGAAAACTCATAAACCTTTTCCAGAACATAAGTTTGTAGACAAAAGATGGTCAGGAATGGCATGGTTTCCTGGCCTCAGTATTAAACAGGCAATCTGACTTCAATGAGTTTCCAATGAGACATTAGAGATCTTGTGGGAGTTTGTATAATTTTGTGGTTCAGAGGTCGTCAGACGGCAGTTTTTGGGAATGCAGCAGCAGAACAACACATACTACTCATGGCATGTGATCTAAAATGTGTTTATCTGTTTATGTACATTATCTATCTATCTATCTATCTATCTATCATCTATCTGTCTACTTACCTATGTACATATCTACCTACCCATCCATCCATCCATCCTGTATATATATATATGCATACATACACACACACACACATATATATATATATATATATATACAGGTGAGTTGATAGTCATTTCTATCACACACACACACAGAGCATCCCCAACCTTACATCTGTTGGCACATCAGGTCTGATGGACCCAAGAAAACAGGACCCTCACACCATATGATTGCCATATCAGATCTGCTGGTGGCTTGGCTTCTCTGTGTTCTACTTTGTGCTTGGCTTTCTACACTTTGAATTTAATGTCTGTGTGTATTGCCCCTGAGGGTTCTTTTTAACATTTTATAGCTTTCTACATTTAAACCACTGGCATAAGCTTCCAATGGCCTCAGTCCCAGGCCACTATCTGAACAACCAAAAGTGACTGACCTTCTACATGTGGCTTAATGGTTAGACTTGATGATCTTAAAGCTCTTGTCCAGCAGAAACAATTCTATGATTCTATGATATATTCTTGAATATATTATATTCTTGAATATAGTGTTAATTTCTTTCATCACTTGCTGGGTCCAAAGGAGCATTTTTTACTTTGTAAACACTCAGTTGTAGAAGAGTAGTAATACCATAGTAATACTTTCCTTAGAAAAAAAGAGGCTGATGGCCTTATGCATAGCACAGTGTTGTTTCTTTGCAAAGGTAGCTTGCTGCACAGACATAGTCACATTCAGAGCATTTTAGGTTTCATGCCAATGACCATATTGGTACAGATACGTATTGTTCATCTGCAAAGGGCATGGGTATTCTTTTATGCTGAACATACACAAAGGTTCCAGGAACTGTATTTGTGTTTATATGTGACTTAGTTTAAGAATGTTTAACCTGACAAAACAGTCACATAAAATATACAGTACTGTGTGTTGTGCATATACTGGATTTTGTTACCCACAGGTGGGAAATTCTTTAGAGATTTTTTAAGGGCTGCTTTTTGTGCTTCATATTATGAAAGCTGGGTTCTTTTGTATATAATAAATATGGTGAACATGGATTTGCCTAGATTATGTTGTACAAAAGAATAAAATTTAAAAATATAGTGTGACTACAAATTATTTTGTTTTTACTGATATGGTAGCAATTTTATTTTATTTATTTTTTTAAAGAAACTCATATCATATAAGGAAACTCCCATTATATAAAGAAATTCCTATTATATAAAGAATGAAGCCAATAATTTTACCATTTGGAGTGCTATGCTTCAGTGATGTTTGTAGGAGGTACTAAGCCTGATTTATTGGACAAGCTGTACAAGATCCAAAAACTTCAGAAGCTGTAGAGAAAGTAAATTTTGAAAAATAGGGTATGAAAAGTTAATGAACAAATAATCATTTTCATTCTCAGCATGTTACTAGAAATAGAGTACATCTGTCCCACCCAGCAGCTGCATCATCTAGAAACTCTTGAGACTGCTTGTAGAGGTGAGGAGAATGTAAATCACAAGTTGAACAGTAAAAAATAGGCACAGTCAGAAATATAGTCGTTCAGTATGAAAAGTACATCAAAATAACAGAATGTGGGACCTTTTTATTCCATTATTAATAGAAAATACACACTGAAAAATTGAACATTTCTAAATTTAAGGTTTTTAATATGTTACTTTGATAAAGGATCAGTACAGAACATATATTGTTTTCAGAGCCAACATAAAACCATTAGTATCTTATCTTAGAGGTATTTACAGTAAGACTAGAGAGAAATTAAATATTTCTTTGCTCAGTGGAGTTGAAAATAATTCTTGGCAAATCAAATGTACAATATTTATTTATTTATTTATTTTTACTTGGTAACAGAATTACTGCCATGGAGCTATGGTGCTGAAAAACATTCCATTTCAAATATAATTTAGAAGTAAATCTTCTCATTCACTGATTCAAACTTGAATTTGTTTTCTTGAAAATATTCCCTTAGCACTGGTCTTTCAAATGACTTTTTTTCATACAAAAGATCTCCATTCAGTTTCTAATCACTGTAACAATTAGCTTTAGCTTCACTACATTAAAATAGTGCTTGCTGTGCTTATTTTAACTGTGATGACTTTATTTACAAAGAATACTTAGAATATTCTCAAGATCTTATCAGCTTTTTTTTTTTTTTTAATTACATTTAATTAGGATATGCTTCTGTATGAACATTCTTTTTATTAGCCAAACATAGAACTTCAGTAATTTTGTATTCGATTGTTACATGGTACATACAAGAACTCTATAACATTGTGTTCTATCATTTTTAACACTTCAGTTGCAGACACATTTCATTGCAATGCTTATTTTCATAAAGTTGATTACTCATTTATTTTATACATTCAAATAATTTTCAAATGAGCCCTGTTTGCTGACTAATAAGCTGCAACCCTGAGTCCAAGGACATTACAATGAAATAATTTTAAAGACTTCAGTTCCTATAAATCATGAACTAATCAGCATTCTTTCATTGTCAATGTGTTTTTATTTTTTTCAGGTCAATGCAATTTACAGTAAAGATACCCAACTGACACAATCATATCTTATTTTTTCCAAGTATAACATCTTTGTATGTTGTAGTTCACACTGTGATTGCAGCATGCTTCAGCTGAGTACTGACATCCCATTCCCACCTCTCTGATTTTTTTTCTTTTAAATTTTATTTTATTTAATTTGAGGTAGGAAGATCTACAGCATTTTACTGTATCTGCCTTTTCAGGTTTCTAGAGTGAGTCTGATGAAAATATCTCACCCTCTGACACATGAATATAATCATGGAGTTTTGATTTGTCTCAGATTTAATTATTCAAAAAGTTTTTCTAGTTTCTCTTGGATGGTTTGTTTGTTTTTAATAATGCATAATAAACATGAATGTAGATCATGAGATTTCAATACCAGCATAGTGAATTCCCAATTTTATTCTGCTGTTACTCTGAATCAATCTTTTGAACTTTTCTACTTAAGCCAGCCATAGATGAAGTCAGTGACAGCTGAGTTAGCAGCTAATGTTGATGAGGTGAAGCTCTCACAAACTACAACTGATATAAAATATAGATTTAATTATTTTTGAACAATGATAAATATTGGTAATTGGGGAATTATATGGCCATACCGAGGTCGTATATCAATATCATAAAAACACATACCCACATTTCATCCTCTTCGGTGATAACATTAATGATTTCTGAGCTATCATAGTCAGCTGCATACATGTAATTTGATGACTGCATATATGCAGTTTGATGTAGCTAAGGCTGGCAATGGCTAGGGCCTGAAGTAGTCTGTAGCATCTTACAGATGATTTCTGCAGCACCTGCAGTTATATTCTAATACATGAAATGTGAACTCTGTGGCACTTTCCCGCCTTTTATTCTCCTATGCCTATAGTATTCTCAAATAAAAAAGGAAGACCTGAAACCTCATAAGGAATACACTATATATAAAGACAAATACAAGGATTTTTTAAAAATACAATAGAGACAACATATCTGCATAACTGAAAAGTCTTTACCTGGTAAACTTAGACAAAAGCCACATGTTGGTTGGAATAAACAAAGAACATGAGAAGAAAAAAAACTAATGGGATGCAATGAAGCACATGAATATGGAAATGTCATAGGAATAGAGTGTGGTGTCCATCTAGAGTTCTATACCATACAACTGGATTGCATTCTAGAGAATTTTTTTATCAGTTCCTTATTCTGCTTTTCATTTTAACTGTGTATGTGTTTAGAAGGTAGAAAATCTTCAGAGAGAATATATATGTAGCTTTTCCTAAAGTATCACTAATAATCTAAGCAGGTTTTTTCTTGAAAAACATAATTAATATCATAATCCTTCTAGGACTAATATGAATTTTATTATTATTTAGGGTTTTTTTGTGAATAGAGGATTTGGATTTTCTGCATTATAATTCACATACTTTTAATTGTATATTACTGTGTTAACTGTACTATACTGCAGGAAGATGCTGAAGCACATAATGCAATATTCTGCAATACATCATATGGGAAAATACAATAAAACTACTTTTAAATAAACTTATTTCTGCTTTGTCACAAAGAAATGGTTTTCTTGAATTTTAGAAGCTGTTTTTTTCTCTTTCAATTATTTAAATTTTTCAAATATACTTGTATACTTTTGTTTGACCTGAGTGTCCTATTTTCTACATTTAAAATATATCCTTATTTACAATATACCCATTTATTTAAACAGAAGTTTGATAGATTTTCAGAGGAATATTAAAAGAAATAGAGATACTAACAAAAGTGCTTTTGAGCATGTAGATCTTAAGGTATACCTATACTGCATATGGCTGAACAGCATATGAGTAAAGCTATTCTAGTTCTTATGGATTGCTTTACTCTCAAAGTCAGTGAAGGAACAGGATATAGGAAGTCTGGGAAGTAAGATCTAAAAGAAAAACACTAGTGTCCCTTATCAATATGGTTATTACTAAAATGCCTACAGCTTCACCTTGTATTAGGCCAGCAAACATTAATATGCCACTGATATTAAGGAAATAAATTCTACTATCAAGGTATAGCACTGAAGATTTACACTTCTTATAATAAGAATCTCATCCTGTTCTCATAGGTAATATTTTAACATCACATTTGTTTTTAAATATTAGCTGAGTTTAGTGTGAAAAACTTATTTTATTAACAGCTAGTAAGGACAAAGAAAAACTAAAAAAATACCCTACAGCTGCCAGTGCATTATGATAGGTGATATCTTGGAGATATTGTCAAGAAGGACTTATTGCACACTTTTAGTCAGAGAATTAAATACAAAAACTGCAAGTTTTGTCCTGGAAATTTCACGGTGTCTGCTGTAGGACCAAGGCATTTCCATTAATAATGGACATAGGGTCAAGCCACTTTGGGACTCATCCATGAGTAAGCAAAAGTTGCAGTCAAAATTAACATCAGTCTCCTCCATGACTTCCTCTTGGTTGTATACACAGCAGTGAAATAAGGGGCGTCCAAAATTAAAATTGGATGTATGCTTAGAACTCCTGCACATAACTGTAGAATTTAGCTTACAAAAAATCAAAACTAGAACTTTTCAATGTTGATAAAGAAGCAAGTACCTGTGGTAGTATATCTGGTATTTCAGTTCACTAACTTGTCTATCTCAGTTACAGTGCATAATCTGCAATACTTATAGCAAGCATTTATGTGGAAGACAACCACAATAAGCAAGTGAAAGTTAATCATATGTTAGGTTATGCTAGTTACTAAAATACATAGAATGGTTTCTTACAAATCTTCTTTCTAAACTGATCAAAGAAGCAAATTCCGTTAGGCTCTTCTTGTACTTTCATGTACAATTTACTTTGTAAGCTTTTTTTTCTCTGTGGTTTTGGGAACAATTATTCAGCCAAGTACCTCATACTGTGCTATTTAAGAAAATAAGTTATGTAAATTATGAATTCCTTTGTGTGGTTTATCAGTGCTTCAAGTCCTCCAGTGTGAATGAATGTTTGTTAAATCCCACTGCTAAAAAAGAAAAAAAATTAAATCAAATACAAATTCAGGTATGAAATAAAATGCAAAGCTGATCCTCAAAGTAAGCTTTATACTTCTATTCTGTGATGAAATAAAACATACGTTTCTGCATATTTTGTCTTGTCTTTCTGAAATAATGATATGAAGTGAAATCTTCTTGGTGTGTTTTTGTCTTTTATCCAAAAGTAGTTGTAAATGCAGACACTGAAGTACTGGTCTTTGAAGCTTCGCAATTAAAAACAACAATACTTCTAGTACAAAGTGCTGTACCTATGCACCCACCTGACTGTCTATCTGTACTGTTTTAAAGTGTATTATTTACAAATAAAATGCTGAATAATTTACCTCCATTTGTGCAGCTGAATTTTACCACCGTATTACTCTGTAACTGTAAACTCTGTAAGTTAATAGTTGTGCTGCAGAAGCTAATCAAGGGAAATTTGACATAAATTTCTAGGTTTTTAAAAATAGCATGATGAGTGAGACAATGTTTTAGATACTCAGTAGTACTTAATTATGGTATTTGTCCAGGAAGATATTTAAAGACGGTATTACAGAATGAGGCTTAACTAAATGCACTTTCACTGACATGTGTCTTCCCAAGTTCTCTCTCAAGAACTACTACCACAAGATCACTCCTGTATACCACCTAAACATCCATTGTGGTTTTAACATGATAAACAAGTCAGCTTATGAAGTTAATACTGAACATTTTTACAGTAGTTTAATAGCTTTTCAGTAAGTTTGCATTCTGCAATCTCTTTTGTTAGTGTAACTTATAGGCATTATATTTTAAATATTTGTTGATTGGCACCTGTACTAAAACTATACTAGTTTTGTTCCGTAACTGCAGTATATATTTTTTATTACTCTGAGTTGGGTGTTGGACTAAATGATTTCCACATCTCCCTTTCAATATCATTTATCATATGTTTCTAATTTTACTTCCAATTAAAATGGTAAACATAATTTTCATTTTGTTCCAATATTTTGTTTAACTGCAAATGCCACCAATATTTTGCTTGCCAACCTCACTCTTTTACAAAGAGCCCACCATCATTCCATGATCTTCTATAAAGTTCACAAAGTCTATACCTTTCCTAAAATCACTGAGAAGTTTACTTTTCCTTCTCTTACTCATATTTCTGTGACCCTTTATAACAAGGTTTTAAAAATGTGAACATAGAAACTATATCTCTCTTAACATTAATATAGTGCATCAAGTTAAGGCTTTTTAAGACACAGATGAGTCTCTTGTAATGTCATAGAGAAAAACAGTAAATTTGTTTTGATTTTAATTTACACATGCGCCTGAATTTAAAAAAAAAAAAAAAAAAAAAAAA
>JANIJG010012113.1:6158-51509 GCA_024611175.1 Megaceryle torquata
TTTTATAATATATTTTAAATAATTGTGCTCCTCATCTTTAAGGAGTCACTGGATTGCCTAGATTAATTATAAACTGATGGTGTCTTACTGCTACTGTTCCTGCATTAATTTAGACATCATATCCAGATGTTTTCCTATCCAGAGTATTTAATCTTTATATGTTCTAGAATTGAAGCCATTCCTTGATCCCTCACCTTTCCACATAAAATTTTGGTGAAATCCTTCCCTGGCTTGTCTCTATTGGATATGAGGCTACTGTAGCTGCAACAAGGCACTTCCATGCCTTCATGCCATCTGTCTTAGTAAATGTAACTTCTACAAGCACCGACTCTTGACTTGTCAAAAGGCAAGCTTTAGAGAAACACACACTTTCCCCTTGGAGTAATCTTTTTTTTTTTTTGCACAGTGAGATCTATGACCTCAGGCTTGCATGTCCACTGAATCTCTGTTCTGGTTTCTCTCTCAGCTGTTAAAACTCAGACATCTCAGTACTTCAGACATGCCAGTACTTCAGTGCTGCAATGAATAGTGCTGCAGTAAGCACAACGGTAAGAAAGAGCTTTCATGTACGTACAGCATGCTCAAACTCTGCTGTTTCCAACTACATCAAAACCAACATCAATTATGCCCTAAGTCCACACTAATATATGTCCTTCATGAAAACTGTTCTTTTTTTCAATTCTGCTATAACCTTCATTACATTTCCCTCAGAAAAAAAAAAAAAAAAAAGAAGTCAGTTACAGCCGAGAGTGCATATCAGAAACTTAGGATAAAGCACATGATAGAGAAACTATAATTGTTTCAATATCCCCAGAAGTCAATGTGAAGGTTAAACTGAAAAGGAATTCAAGTATGTTAAGAGAGAAACACACAGCATAATCCCCATGCAATCTAAATGCATAGTAACACTACAAAAAAACCCATTTGGTTAAGACTTTTAGAGCTTGTGATTCCAAATCTCGTTAAACTGATTTTTTGAACATATTGTATTTTTTTTTCTTGCTAGTTTCACACTAGTGAAGATAATTCACACATTTCTTTACCTTGGCATGTCTCAGAACACAGCGTGAAGAATGCCAATGTTTTTGTGAATGTACATATTTAACCCCTCCACCACTGTTCTTCATTAGCATTTGAAAGAATGACTTTTAAGCAGTCAAAAATACAATACAAAGTTTGTAGACAGACATTATTGTGATTATTATTATGGTGATGAACACTGATGTATGTTTGTCACTAACTTTATGTTTACAGGCTTGTAAGCCTTGTCTGGAAGCAGAGGCAGCAAGCTTAAAAATAAAATATATGCTGTTAAGAACTACTTAAATGGTAAGTTTATATATATTTTTAAAAAGTAGTTTACTAGAAGCTGATCTATTGAACAAAATAATTAGTGCAAAGGACTTAGTGTTCACAGCATATGCCTTTGGAAGGACTACTTTGGATTAGTTTTAGCATGAACCAGAAAACTGAAGGCTCAGAGTATTAAGATGCACTCCTGGAGGTCATCTTCTGGTTTTCTTTTATTCTGTAGGAATACCTGGGATGAATTCTGAGCTTGTTCCTTGCCGTGGATCAAGCAAAGCAAGCAGAGATGATTGGGAGGTCCTATTCAAAAGTGTACACACAACCTGCACCAAAATGGCCACATAAATGCATGCTGACTTGCTTCACTGATTGATTTAATTAAATTGAGCTTACAGCAGCACTTCTCATCTTCACTTAAGCCAGTCTATATGTCTGAAAGCTCAGCTCTATCTGCCTATCCCTCCATTCCTCTCAGCTTGTATAATAAAAGACACAACTTTTTCCTAAAAATTATCCCACATTTCTATCCTTAGAACTTCAAGGCTCCAATACTGCTGTGTGCTAAATGTGTGCATGCTTATTCAATGATATAACTACAGAATAAGGGAACCAGCTACCTACACTCCCTGTCCCCTGCCTAGTTAGTTTACTGTTTCCTAAAATAGAAATGTGTCCAGAAATTGAAAATGTTCTAACCTGAAAGCATAACTGGAACTCTGACAATAATAAGCCCACATATAAATAAGTTCATGGCCACTTTGTAGCAGACACTGGCTTTTTTTTATAAAAGCTTCGAATTACGGGGCATAAAAGGACTACATAATTTACTTCCTACACATCAAGCTTCTTTTTCATCCTGAATTGGTAGAAGGATTGTATCTTTCCTTGGACTATGAGCAATTCCCCTCACAAAGGGAGCTCCACAGAACAGTGAAGAAAACTTCTGCAGGACTCATTTCATGCCCAAGGCAACATGGGAACCACACTATTAGATAACTCTGGCACAAGTGTACTAATGGATGAGTAGATTATCATCAGACCAGAAATGCACATTTGTTTACAGGCTAGGAAACGGGTACTGTCTAATGTTTCCATCTATTATTTGATTGTGGACACCACTATTTAACATAAAGCATTTTGCTTATCTTTGCCTCTTCTATGACATTGTAATAAGATACCTTCTCTTCTACATTACCATTCCCCAACCTGGCCATAGCCATCCCATCACTGCCTCTCTCCAGGGGAGTGAGCAGAAGGGGTGCAGCAGACTGAGTGTGGGAAGCACTTATTTGCCAGAGTTCTCTTCTGGACAGCTCCAGCACTCCCCCTCACTGAAATGCTCTGGCTTTGTGGGGTTTTTTTCTGCTTTTCATGATAAGCCAAATTCTCCTCTCTGTCTAGAAAGGCTGTGGGTGTATTGTGCTTGATCTGGCAGTATGAGTGTAGAAGAAAAAATCTAAAAGATTTTTATACCTTAATAGGAAAGCTCCAATAAATCTTGTGAATACAACATCACTGATAAGGCAAGCACAGGTTTGAGGAGGGTGTTAAATTACAGGGGGTGCTGAAGTAGCTGAAAGAGTGATGTATGTAAGTCTACAAAGCAGGTACATCTTATCCACTGTATAGGAAAGCCTTAAATTTTAAAATATAAGGTTTATGGCCTAAATGTACAAAATTAACATTTAAACAAAAATATGATGGTATATTATTTTAAACAGACTCTCTTGTTTTTAGATATACATTAACAAAGCACAAGTGAAGTCAACAGACTTCATTAGCCTAACACTTCCAACCAGGCAAGGACAATCGAGCAGTTCTCTATCTTGCCCTAGTGCGACATGTAAAGTCTGACTCTTCTTTAAAACAGAAAAGCAAACAGATTAGTCAGAAGGTTGTGTGAACCCTACTGCAAATTACTTTCTTCAGAGGAACATGAAAATGTAAACAGTCAAGTCATCTTAAGCTAAGACTGTGTCTTCCATAATGCCTATATTATTTGTATGGACTAACAGCAATGCAGTAGAAGACCTAAACCAGCTATTGAAACCCTGGTGCATTTGTGGGACTATGGATCTGAGGAAATACTGGGCCTACTTGCTCAACTAAAGATAATCCCAAAGACAGGGAGATCAATAACACTCACAAAACAAAACAAATGCAAACCCCAAACAAACAACAACAAAAAAACCTAAACCAACAAAAACAACAAGAAAACCAATTCATTTAAAACCCCATTTTGATACGCATAATTTTTTATGTTGTTTCAACTTGCAATCATTTTGACATCACGCAGCAATAGCAAATATAAGCTACAGGAGTTCTAACTACTTCCTAAAATAATTTCAAATGTCAGGTATGAAACCATCTGATGAGAAAAAGCAGACATTAGTGATAATAATTAAGTTCTCAGTAATGGACTGTTATTCCCAAGATCATACTCCTTCAGTATGAGAAAGTTGAGCTGAACTATGCAATTGAAATCTGTGGAAAGCAAGAGCTGCCATCCTGTAGAATGTGACTGAAAGGAGTATTTTTCCAATTTAAAATATTTCTTTCAACCAGTATAGGCTCAAGTGAGTCCTAATTACTGTGGTTCTCTATATTTTTATTCCCTCCAACAGAAAAAGCTTCTAAAACCACTTATATCACTTCCATGTCATTAATGGTCTTCAGACTTCCTACAACAAACAGTAAGAACCAGAGAGTTACTAACAATGATACAGAAGCAGTCTGAGGACCATTTAGACTTCTGATCTCAGTGCATTTTGAAAAGAAGTGCAAAAGTTCTGCTGCATCACAGATGTAGCCTGCCCCTAACACATAGAGGTGATTCAACCTGCTCAAAAGCAACAATGGGTTTTGACAGCTAAGTCCAGGGATGAAAGGCACCACAGCTTTATCTCTCCTGAAGTACTTGTTCAAAGAAAAATAGCTGGCCAACTGATCTAAAGCAAAACATTTCAATATGATATACCAAAACAATTAAATTGACTTACATCTGAGTGGAAGCATTTTTAATGTTGTTTGTTTGCTTCTTTGTTTTTAATTAAAAAATAATAAAATTGTTTTGTTTTGCCTTTTTTTTTTTTTTATCAAAGCTCTTCTTTTTTGCGTTTAAAACACATAAAATTCTCAACCACTTTAGAGACTGACATTCCTTGAATTTGAAAGGAAAACAGAAATACCAGCAAGAAACACGTATATTCGTTCTTCCAGTCTCCTTATCTTCTAATTTTTATTACAAGCAGTCAGAAAACAAGTTAATTTTTGGCAAAATCTGAGGAAAGGAGGCTACTTGAAACCTTGTGTTCCGAGAAGGGTAGGTAGCAGGCAGGGAACTAGTCACATGTCACCAGGCTGCTGGGGCTGCTTTCTTGCCTGGCAAAGGCAAAAGAGCTTGTTTCCAAAACACTGACAAAACCCCCAAGGAGCTTTGCTCAGATTGTGAAGTTATGCTGGCATTTTCTTGACTATGTTTATAAGTAGTGATCACTTTACAGAGAGATATGCCAAGAATCACTAGAAATTACTTGGGCAAAGTACCACAAGAACAGCTTATAATGTTTTCAGAACTGTCTTTGCATCAGTTACAAGAAACTGATTTCAGGATGAGAACTCAGAAGGAAACAAGGCTTCAAATAGTGATTTTATCAAAGTCCCAAACGGAAAACAGAAGGTAAATCCATCTTATGATACCCTAAGATATGAAGTCTAGGTGGATGAGCTACAGATGTAGCTCAAAGCAAATGTCCAGTCAGAAACAAATTAATCCTCTTCTTTCTCAAGACTGTTAAGGTTGTCTAACCTTGACCTTCATCTAAGAGTCTGTTTTCTTAACTGGGTGTATCTGATTTTAGCCATTCATTGGTGTTAATTGTCTTTCATACTGTTTAGTTTTCCAGCTTTTCAAAAAGGGAAATGGAATGATGATGGGAGAGTAACTTTTGCTTTTTATATTTTCACAATTTTATGATTTAGCCTAAAATAAAGCTCATTAGCCTATAAAAAAGGACACAGTGACCTTAAGGTTACCATGCCCTCACTGTAAGGTAATATTTGAATAACACTTTGACATATAACCTCAGAATTTTCATGATATGGCACAAAAAGCTGAGCTCAGCTGCCTGACATCTCTGTTGTGTAACACATCTCTGATTTCTGCATGCATGTTCTGCAGCATGTCTCTACGTGAGGAAATAAATACACAGATGGATTAAAGAGTATATATTACGTAGATAGCCTCAGCATTCAGAGCTATATTGCACTTTCTTTCCCCTCAGTCCTGCTTTTTTTGCTGTACCATTGAGCCATCTCCTTTGAACACCCCCTGAGCAATCCCAAATTTATAAGCACACGAGAACAGCTCAGCCCAAAAAGCCACATCTGGTTTAGTCACTATGCAACCACAAATGAGCAACAACACAATTTTAACATAGCTTAAACCAAAGTGAAATTCAAAATGCTGCTTACTTTGCTGCTTACATGATAACAAAATGATGAGAGCAACAACAAACACTGAAACCGTTCAAGAAAGCAAACTAGAATACACGCTAAGTTTTCATGTCAGATGCATCCTAGTGCTTTCTCTAGACTCTCTTCCTCCCTTGATGTAATTTTTCCCTTTGACCACATCTCACTTTACATCAAAAAAAGTCATTCTTTCTTGTAGAATGTGCAAATTGGATGTATGGTATGAGACGAAGAAGGGTAGAGGTAACATGAATCTTAAACTGACAAATAAAAGAAGAACTGGAAAAGAAACTTAACCCAAATAATCTACTCTCACATACTCAGAAATCTTTGAAGAGCTATGTGCATATTTCAAGTTGCAGCAGGCCTGCAGGCAGCTTTAATTTGCATGAACGGCTCTAGCACAGAAGCAAGAGGCTGGATGAGCAGATGACCTTGGCAGCATTCTGAGGGTCACTGAGATGGAGTTTCTTCAGTCAGGCTCAGAGGGACTCCTTTGGTAGGATATATACCAGTATTTTCTGTCTTAAGATTTTTCTTTACTTCAGCAACCATAATTCCAGGTGCAGTAAGGCTGCAGAATTCTCAGTTGAAATGTGACCGTTTCAGAAATTTGAATATTTCCGTCTCCGGATATTATCTGTATTCTACTAAAAGAATGCATCTTGGGAACTTTTAAGTATTTTGGGACACTTAACAGGCCACTGCTATTCATGATGATGTTAGCCAACATAAACTGTGTATCTTATGAGGTTTGGATTAATTATCATCAAACCAGCATGTGAAGATCCACTGCATGCCCCTTTTCCTTCCACTTCTGAGATACAGCAGCAGAAAATATGCAGGTAGTATGCTTCAGGCAGCAAAAATGGCAGCATCACCATGGTTAGATACCTATTTCCTAATTAATTCAAACAGTTTCTGCTCACTACCCACTGATCAAGTCTGTTACATTTTGGCTGAATACCATTAAAGTGAACATAGTTATCACCCATGCTGTTACTATAGATAAACAAAAAACAATTCATTTCAAACATAAAAGATATTATCCTAATAAAAAATGAAAGAAAGGTCTTAAAATGCTAAGTACAATTCAAGTACCTAAAATTTAAACACAAACTCAATAAGCTTCTATGAAGCAGACACTCAAATTCCTATGCTAACAAGGAGGACTTTTATTTTTTTGGTGATAGTTCAAGTTTGCAATTAGATCAGTGTATTTCATGGCTAGGAGGATGGATAGGATAACTGCAGGAGCCAATAAAGATGATGAGATAACATAAGCTAAAATGGCAAACATATGTAGAGCTACTCCATTATTCCAACACGTTTCATCTTCTAAAAAACCTGGGCATACCAAAGATGAGACAGCAAGATGACACAGTGGAGACAAAAAGGCACATGTTATACAGAACTCTGCTCAGTTTTCTTGACCCAGAAATAGTATCTCACAGTCTGATCCACTCATTCTTACTTTGTAGATTTGATTACAGAACCTCATACTCAGAAATGGAGACAAACTCCTTAAAAAGGCTCCATTTAGTCGAAAACATTACATTTGAACTGTAGCACATTTTGCTTGGCAAAACAGATTGTCATAAATGCGTCATTTTTGCATTCACTTTGTGTTAGTTCCTTCTGAATTCAGTCTGGTTCAAGGTCTGTGTCCTGCTATTCATAGCCCTAGGAAATAATTCTTTTGTGTATGGGACCATTCTGGTTGAGTAAACTTAGACAGCTGAAAATCACAATAACAGACTTGAAAAAAATTAACAAAACCTAACAGGAAGAGCTTGATACACTTTCCTTTCTAAGACCTGCCTAAAAATTGGAATAGCAAAAAAAAAGATCCCTTCCTCAGACACTTCAGAATGCAATTTTTCCTGTAGAAGCCCCTGCAAAATATGCATGATATATATAAGGCCATCAGCAAAGGAGAACAGCAAGTTTGGGTCCCACACTGATACAGTAAATGGTCTCACACACACACAGGTTTTAACATTTACAACGAGAAAAAAAGCAGTTAGGATTTCTCAGCACTTTGTGAAGGGTTCAGCTCCAAATTAGGATATGGAAATCTAAGCATCTACTTTTGAGTGATGCATCTAAGCTCTTAGATAGCCCTTGGGAAGCTAATACAGCCAGTGGAGCTACAGCTACCCAGTTGATCATCATTTTGAAAAATCCACGTAAGTAATTCTGTAACATATTCTCTTTAGCCCAGAAAATCCCCTAACAAATATAAAAGTGATATTAATTTTGGTAGATCCTCCCATCACAAATTAGAACTAGGCTATTCATTACTCCTGCAGTTTTCCAAACTTTTGTAGTTTTACAAGGAGTCTCACATAATATTTCCTTCTTTAAAGCTCCAGTTTATGTATTCTCTAAAATACATCAACATCGTATAACTTTCTTTAAAAAAATCCACAAAATTAGATATGGAAACTGAGATGGAAATGTGAACAATACACACTACAACATGAAAGTGATGAAAGACATATTCATTACCTGAAGATACATCATCAGCTTTGGTAAAGTTTTCAAATATGAATATGTAGAAGTACTGATGTTGGTCCTCCTCCATCCCTCAAGCTTCAGTTATGTAACATGTCATTGAAATCTTGTCTACCTGAGTTGACCTTCCAAGTCCACCTGACACAGATACTTCCTCAGCACTGTCTGGTTTGAGAGCAGAGCTGATCAGTAACATTTCTTGTAATTACACCTATGAATTCTGATGACAGACCATTCCATGGGTGATGTGAGAGAGATTTGAACATATAGCTTAACTTGAAGATAGTACCTAGATCATACCTATATTTAGCAAAAACTGGCAGCTGCTTTTCATACACTTTTAAGACTGATGTTCTGTGTTTAATAAGGAAGAACTTCAACATACATGAGCTTCCTCATCCTTTAGAATAATTACTTCTTAAACTTTGTCATCTCATGCACTTCTCTATATATTTTGCTTTATATCAATTACATTTTCCACTGTGTGTAAAGACACTTTTTAAAACTTTTTATTACATTTTCTTCACTTGTTTCTTCTTCACATAGTGAAGTGTGGCAGGTGCCCTGACAACAATCTAATAAAAGCCAGGCCTTGACAAAGACCTGATAAAGATTGGTTCTGCATCTCATGGTTATTAAATGGTTCCTCACAGAGATTAACTGGCGCTTCAGCATCCAGGACCTTAGCCTGCCTTTGTCATGTGCTTGCCCCCAACTAGTTAGAATGATAGATCCTTCTCTTGGATATACAGAACACTGTCCGAGGATACTTCTGTAAACTGAGTAGTATTTCTTCTGGATATATCTTTGACTGAGCCCTTACCTCCTTTGGGTGAGAAACCCCTTTTGGGTACCCTTGTGTGGGAGGTTTTCCCTTTTATGAGTGAGTGTGCACACATTTTAGTTCATCTTTCCAGAAAGTATATTCCTTAAATCTTAGGAATTAGTTGTGTAGAAGTATATTCCTGACTGACATCTGAAGTTGTAATTTAATTTTGTCAGAAAGAATGCCATGTCATTTTCATTACAATAAATCCACATTTTACGTAGCTGCTGCTACCTGTTTTGTGGATGCCTCCATGACAATAAGTCATCATTGCTGTTAAGAATAAATAATTCTCTACACAATAGTCATGATTTGCAATGTCACTGCAATGTTTTCCAGAATGAAAGAGGCAAATGACCAATTCTGAAACATTCTTTTTGGAATAATTTTTTTTTAAATCAACCTTTTCAATTTTATTTTAATTACCTTCTGCCCATATTATTAATCAAAGTCAAAGTACAACTAAACATTTAAAACTGTCAACAGATTTTTTCAGCATTTTTCTCTCAGAGAAAGTTTTTTATCTTCTTCCTGATTTCAAGCATACTCTAAAATCATGAGAAAATTCACAGTATTTGACTTCTATTCCCTGAAAAGCTCTGTTTTGAGGTCTGTTCAAAATACTGCTTGGCTTATACATGTTTTGTAAGAGGATCTGTCATGGAAAAAAAATAATCTGTGGATAAGTAAAAATGTCCCTCCTCTTATATGCTACTCAAATGATCCCTTACTAAAACTGCAAACTAAACAAAATCATTCTGTGTTCTATTGTATTTGCTTACAGTTATACCATCATGAGTGAACTGCTTAATTACATAAACAGCCATGATATTTCTGGGTCAGTTGGCGATTGCATTTGGAGGCACAGGAGTCCCAAGGATTATCTGAAAGTCATAACTGGCAAAAGCTACATCTGCAGTATTTCTGTATTTAACTTAAAGGGCAATGATTCAGTCATTCAACATTTGTCCACCAATCAACCAAATGCCAAGTCATTATTTTAAGCCTCTGGACTCAATATGCAGATTTTGTTCCTTCACAAATGAAGTAGCATTTTTCAGATACTAAGAATGAGACTATTTTCAGAATTTGTTACACAATAGACAGGCTTTTAAGAAAGAAAATTCAGAAATTTACAAACATATTAAAAAGCCTTGTCCTCATAAAAGATGAGAATTGAATATATGAAAGTGAATGTACATGTGAGATAAGGATAAATTGAAGCTCTAAATGTGTATATATTACTAAGTTGAACAGCTAAAACTCCTCTCTGTTTTCTCAGACATTTCTTCAGTTCCAGTTTCTTCTTCAGAATTATTCCTTGTTTACTGTTGTTTAAATGAGAAGAGAATTAATGTATTTGAGCACAGTGTTCTTGATTCAGAAGATCTAGTACAACATTTTTTTTCAGAGGCGAATTGTTGTCCATAAGCCTACTGTATGGAAGGGAACAGCTTTCACCCCAGTAAGAAATATGCAGAGTAACTGTCACCAGAAACAGCTGAGGAGAGGATGTGATCTGCTGAACCTCATGCTAGCCTTAGTCTTGATGTTCTTTCTGCAGCTACCTTCTATTGCTCTAGCAATCCTGTCCTGGATTTTTCCCTACTAAATACTTCTGACAGAAATTTATGGCATCTTAAGATATCACAACCATAAGGATGGAAGACGAAATATTTTATATAATTTTGCATTTGCAGCACACTTTATTTCACTGTTCTTAGCAGGTATTAATGGCATGAACATGAACATCCATTAATTTGGATACAAATACTGCAGTCTTTACTCATAAATCTCAGTTAAAGTTTGTTTGCATAAAGACTAAATTTAGTCATTACATGTCAAAATAAATAAACAACTCCCCCCCTTCCACTCTCCACAAAAAGCTTTCAGTTGTAGCACTTGAAGAAAAAGGCACATTAAGTCCATAAATGAGTCAGACCAAACTACCACTTTAATCAAACTTGCAGCACTTGGCTGTAAAACACTACAAAAAAAGTAAGAAAAACTGAAACACCCTTAACGATAATTGAACAAGCCAGGACTGCCATCATACAGGGAATAAATATTGGAAAAACAATAATCTAGAAAGGCTGATGTGGAGAGAATAACATTAAATACCCATGGAAGTTAATTACTGGGAAAGTAAAAAGTGTATTGAAAGGACAAAAAGAGAAAATAGACAATAAACTTGCTAAACTTGATTCCAACTACTCCTTCTTCTACTCCCTGTAGTGTATAAATTATAGTCACCAATCTGACAGGAGTAGATCCACAGTAATGCAGGAAGAACAAAAATTTGGCCCACACTTTTTCTACTTTATTGAATTTCATCTGTTTCTCTTTATTGGAATTCTTGGTAACTACCATTGTGTTAGATTAGAAAATGACAGAACATTTCCAATTCCTTTTTTCTCATTTCAACATTTTTTTATGCTTTGGAGAAGCCATCCAGTGTGCATTCACTCCTCTTCAATAGGCAGCTGAATGCCAAAACCAGTTGTGGCATTTATTTGGTAGTCATTTTTTCTCCATACAGGTGAAAACCACCCTATTCTTTGATTACAGATACCTACTTAGCATTTCACATAAAAAAAAAAAAAGACATAGCAAAGATGATATGAGAACATTCTCTAAGGAGAGGACTGAAGAATATAAATCATCTATGCATTTCAGTTGCATTTTGTGCTTCTCCTATTGGTCTCCAGCTGGAAGAAGGACAACTGTTTCACAGCAACAGCTGGAAGCAGCCCAAAGAACATGAAATGGAACGTGGGAGGTGTAGTGATCCCAATCAAAAGACTATTGTACATTGAGGAGATAGTGATCCACATACCAGGCAACATGAGTTGCCACAAGCCTGTGCTGTTCTATACTACAGGACATACACAGCATGGCTTTCAGGACTGTGTTGTGTTGCACTTATCCTTTGGCTGCAGCATAAGCTTAGGTGGCTAATTGTTAACAGAGGAGGCTGCAGGCAGCTCATAATACTTGGTTCCACCACCTCTGTGTATTTTTGCCTTAAAGTGAAGCAGCAAGTTCTCATGTGAACATACATTTCTTTCACCTTAGAAATGATGCATAGAATTGTTTTCCTCCAAGAAAATACTAGAATTCCTCTAAAGACTACAGTTCTGGCAAGCCTCTCCACAACCAGGATCTGCAACCCGTGCTGTGCCCAGACTGGAGGTCCATCTGATGATACTGCACAGCTTTGGAGTACCACACATTATGAAGGACCATGAGATTACCTCTTCTCTTTTCCATTTTTCTGTTGGTTCCAATCAATGGTATTCTTAGCAATACCTTAAGGACTCTGACTGCATTTCTTACTGTGATCATAGTGAACACTGCCACAACACAAAAGCAATACAGACTTAGAGTTATATTGCCCTGAACACTAAAACTCTTGCTACATTTTTATTAATATCATAGTTCTTAGTGCAGTAGAAGTATATTGCTATCCTTCTTTAAAACGTCAGTTATAAAACTGATACACATCTCAAAAATTTACAAACTTTCATTATAATTCCAATGCTCACTTGTTCTCAGAAGCAGCTTAAGTAAATATTGAAAGGCAATTTCATTGAGCCCTAATTTAAATAGATTGTATTAAGAAAAAAAGTATTTTAGAGAGATGAAATGAGAGATAAAGATTTACATAGAAAAACTTAACCTGCCTTTCTCCAAACTATTTCAGTGCAGCACCATGCATTCAAGACTACTGTAAGAGATATATTCTATCATGCTCTTGAATAGAGACTGTATCATGTGGTACCTGATACATGGATAGGAGGAGAGTACATGTCCCATGCCTTGATGTTAGCAAGGCACCCTTTGATACCATCTCCCATAATATCACTGTAGCCAAAAAACAAATACAGACTGGATAAGTGGATAAAAAAAAGTGGATAGAAAACTGGCTGGAATGTTGACCTTGGAGGGTTTCAATTAGGAGTTTAAAGTTCATCTGGCAGCCAGCTAACAAGAGGCATCCCTTGGACTGACAGTAGAGCCAATAGTATTTAAAGTCTTTTTTTAAGAACCCAAATGGTGGGTCAGAGCTAACTCTTGAAAAGTTTACTGACAACATCAAAGACAAACCTAGAGGTGGACAGCAGAGGATGAGAGGCAATAGACACAGGCTGCAACACAGAACCCTATGATGCTAGAATCGTTTGTGTTAGATGGGACCTTCAAAGATCATTTAGTCAACCTCACTGCCATGGGCAGGGATGTCTTTCACTAAAAAAAGTTGCTCAAAGCCCCATCCAGCCTGACCTTGAACACTTCCATGGATGGGCATTCACAATTTCTCTAGACAACCAGTGTCTCACCACCCTCATCACCAAAAATTTCTTCCTTTTATCCAAATTAAAACTACCCACTCACAGTTGAAAGCCATTCCCCCTTGCGCTGCCATTATAGGCCTTGGTAAAAAGTCTTTCTCCATCTTTCTTGTAAGCCTCCTTTAAGATTGAAAGGCTGCAATAAGGTGTCCCTGGAGACTTCTCTTCTACAGACTGAAAAACCTCAACTATCTCAGCTTTACTTCATAGAAAACACAGGATATTCCAACTTTAAGTACAAATTCATAGTGAGGATGGTCAGAACAGGTTATGCAGACAGGTGATAGAGATATTCCCTTAAGAGATACTAGACTCATCTGCAAAAGCCCACCAACTTGATCTAATCAGTTTCCTTGGGTGGAGAAATAATATATAATATAGATAAAATTTGAATCTTCAACAGGTTACAGTGCAGCTGGAAAAGGAATTCTCTTGACATCCTATGAATGCTTCCAAAATCTCAAATATCCTTCCTGTCCTTTAACAGAATGTAAAAGGGAAGACATTTGAAAATCTCACAAAGTAATTTTTTTTTTTTAATTTTGTCTAGGTCATTTGGTTATGACCTTTAAGACAATTGTTTCACTAAAATTAGCTTGTTTTTCAAAATGTCATTTGGTGGTGAAAAAAGTGAGGTCTTTCACTTTGAAAAGGTCAAAAAGCTTTGACCTTTTCAAAACTCTTTTGAGAAAAAAAAAAAAAACTGTCAAAAAAAGTTTGTTTTGTGAATAGCTGAATGTAGTTGTTACAAGAAAACAACTCCATTGTGCAGACCCACTGCTCACATTAAAAACTTTGTGGTATGGCGTTCTGTAATGACACACAGTCTGACTTAAAATGCTGACTCTTTCACCTTTTTTCTGCTTGCCTAGAGCAAAAATTCATTTTCCTTCATGAATAGCCGCAATCTACCAGGAAACAACAATTTAACCTCATTTACTAACATATTTTTAACTCTAACCATAATTTAAAATAACAATCACTAATAAAAATGCATAAAATTCTAAATATTTTAATATTTTTAATACTGCATAGTAGATATAAGTAAGAGAAGCTAAAAAGGAAAAAGTTTCTTGCTCCATGATAGTGAGCATTCCTGTCTGACTTACAATGTTTTTCTCAGCCTGTCAGAACTGCAGCACCTCTGGGCATGACATTTCTCTTGGATGAATGTCTCCTGCACAGTTTGTTAGACATTGCATACTGATGCATTGTTTCCCCAAAGGTGACATCATTACAAGAGGTGTTATCTTTTTCATGTTGACAGAAATACTGTCCAGCTTTTTTTTTAAGCAATCTGCTCCTCTTATCTTTCATTCTCTTTTCCCCATTCCTTTCACAGAGTATTTCTTTTAAGAATAATATTTTGGGCAATTATTGGTCCCTTCTGCTACTTGCTGAAACAATTTCATACAGCTTTTGAAACACCAAGAAACAAATCCTCCACAATTCAAATAATTAATCGTTTTGGTTTTGTTTTTTTTTTTCCCAAGGTTGTTTTGGAATACCCTTCTAAATAAAAGGGCCACATCATTGTATTAATTCCTGTGTCACACTAATAATTTATTTGAATTTTGATTTTAGTAGTATACAAAAAACTGAGACACCCATATTCAGTCTCAGGTTTCTAGTATCATTTCAGAGTTCCAGGTTCATAAGGAATTAAAAATGATCAATATTTAAGTAATTTCATTCCAGTTTTCTAATTGTATCTATGAAGATGGACTTTTATTCACTTATATACTTTCCAGTTCATTCTGAAGTCACTTGAACTTCTGTGAAAATGCATAAGCCTATCAGACTGTTTCAGACTGCAATGCCATGATTTAAAATTGTGCATGATGGTCATATAAGGAATGAATTATGGAAAACTTCTTTGACAAAATTGATAAGGTGTTAGCAACATTAATTCATCAGCTTCTATCAAAGTGCATGAATCACTCATAGGAGGAGAGAGAAGGGGAAATTATGTGGCTCACTGCAGATTGTATTAAGAAAAATTAGGAATTTAAATTCCCTGCACCCTCATACAGCAAGAGAGAAGTGCATGTAGGACAGCAGTTCAGAATACCTAAACCAGACTTCTGAAAAGAGAGTAGATGATGTGAATACCTTTGATTTGCTTATCAAGTCAAAGCAATACAGTTGATCAGATCTATCCATATACACCAAACACAAGGCCAAATTGCCCAGAGTATTAGGATCAGAATGGGGTAAATATGACAAAAATGAATGTCAAAACTGCAAAGGCATGTCATACTCATTTCTCTACTTCTCTGACAATATCTCATGGTTTTGATTTACAGCTGTTCAGTAGTAGTCCTCAACTGAGTAAAAGCTGCCAATTCTATATGACTACCCAGAAATAATTGTATCTTCTTTCTATCACAGTAGTTCCTGGAGGTCGTAAGAAGATGGTGGTATCCTCATTCCCATGACAGTCACTGTCCATCAAACAACAGCCCTTTGTGTGAGCAGTCTGTGACACTGAAATAAGAATAGCTGAAGGTGGATGCAAAGCTGGAAGAGAAGGGGCTGTTGAGCTCTTCATGGGGAAGATCCAGCCCCCTGAGATGCTCCAAAATCCCCCTTCAGCAGCACTGGTGCTCCTGACCTTGGCACACAGAGGGAATTTAGAAGGACCAGCAAAGCAACATAGAGAATGAGTAGAAATTAATAAGTCTTACTGTATAACAATTTTGAGGGTATTATTCCTAATGAAGTTGTACTGCATTATTTTGGGAATAAAAGCATTTGCATTATGATAGTTGGATATGACAACATTTGGGTGTATTTCAGTGTGATTGCTCAGGTTTCAGTTAGGCTAACAATAAATCCTTATCTCTACATATATATGATGCATTTTATTCTTCCCAAGACAAGATTTTGAGTATAACAGTATTTAAGCAATTAATGCAAATTTCAATGGTCTCTTGGCAAACACCAGCTCTGAATTATGTAGCTATGCAGGAACCGAAGCACAAAATCACCTCCTTAATGGTTTTCCAAGGAAAAAAAAGCAAAACCAACCACAAACCAAAAGAAACAACAAACAAAACCTTCAAATGTACAAAGCAGGAGGATAATTTCTGCAGAAGTATTGTAGCCTTTTAAAAATCTCTCCCTTTGTATCAGATTTTTAACTGCATTAGCTGCAGTATTAACTGCTATGGAAACTGTTACTGTTGCTGCAGTGACAGCAGCAGTGGTCAAAACCGTGCTTCAGACACAGAAATGCAAACAGAAGCAGTATTCTGCTGCTCGAGATTTTGGGTTGTTTTTCATGTACAAACAGGTTATACAGATCTGAGACAATTCAGACAGGAAGGAGCCAGAACATTGTAACCACTGTCTGTCAGGGCTGCCAGATTTGAACAGCAATATCATGGCTGCTGCTAAAATCACTTGCAGGTACACCAGCAGAGGATAGCAGTGGCATGGATGGACCAAAACTCAGCACGGGACCTCCATTTTCCTGACAGTACCCATGCGTCCTGAATTTTTATTGCCTTTGAACTCAAAGTTGCTCGCTCCTCCCTCCCTCCTGGGGAACACCCTGGAGTACTTTGCCACCCATCTCTTGCTTATGGCACTCTCCAGGGATAAACTGCCAGCCCTCTCTTACAGCCTGGGCACAGCTTGCTTATTCTTTCCATCCTGCAATAAATAACAGCAAAAGAAAAAAAGTTCATTTTACTTCTCACTCATTGTTCAGAGAAAATAATGATGTAAACACTTGAACTACACAAACAGAAAGTAGTATTGGTTATCTTAAATGGACTGAAGCTCTTCTGTTCTAAGCAAGTAATTCAGCCCATGCCTAGAGCTGGAAATAGGAACTTAGAATTATAGGAGGATAGGAAGAATATTTTGAATTTTTTTTTTTTTTTTGTTATCTTATGCCATAATGTCCATAGTCAGAAGTAAAAACTATGTTATCAAAAAAAAAAAAAAAAAACTCATATATTTCATCTTGCTTATTGTGACTGAGACCAAGAAGAACATTTGCCATTTTCCTTATAAGCTGCTGAAAGAGCAGCTTAAAAAAAGGTAAGGTCTGACTTTCTTTAGTAAGCAATGGGGAAAAAGTCCAATATACAAATATATGGAGATAAAATTTCCTTCCAGGACTAGCAAAATTAAATTGAAATACTCTTTCCAAATGTTGCTGTTGTCACAAATGATATCTGTTCTAGAAATTAAATCCTGAGCTGGGAATACCATAAAAACCAGAACAGAGTGTAAGCCACCAGAAGTTCATTAAAGGAAGCAATTTTTAAGCACATCTGCAACCTGACCTAAAGATGTCTCCACCTGTGGCAGGGAGGTTGGAACTAGGTGATCCCATCCAACTCAAACCATTCTATGACCCTACATGATTTATGAAGTTGCTATAAACCAAACTAAATATAGATGAGGCATTCATGACATAGAATCAATCCCCAGATAGTTTATGCATCAAGAAAACAAAAATAAAATGGAATCTATGTATCAAAGAAATAAATATCATCTAACACTTGATATCTTTCTGTTAATTTAGCAGAATAAAATCAGTTTCATTATTTTCACTGATTTCTCACAGTCTGCAACTACACAAGGATTCAGTAGTTTGTTCAGTTTAGCTGTTTTGAAAGCATCCTAATGACTGACAGGATGACAGAAGAGGTTTGACCTGACTACCACTTTCATAATGAAGTTTCTCTACTCAAAGAGAAATGTAATTCAAGAGTTGTATTACTTCTTTTGAAAGGAATCTTCCATACTTTGAGACAGTGACCCTAGTACAGTGTTTTTTTCCCAAGACTACTCAACAACAAGGACAAAAAGGAAAGAAGCTATTTGAAAAAAATCATTTTCATGTTATAAGATGGCTGTTTGCTCAGAACACAGAACTAGGGGTACTTTATGAATCTAAAGCAATCAGATTAACTTTTCAAAGTAAAAATTCTCTCTAAAATAAAAAGACAACATAAAACTATCCTTACCTTGAGAGGTCTACAAAGGTCATCTTGTTTGCTGGCTGAATACTGGTTGCTACTATAATATATGCTCAAATGTTTTTTATAAGTAAAGATAATACATCTACAATTAGTTGCAATCAGTAACTGCTCCTTAAGCTGTAAAACTGATGTCTTTCTTGCATAAATACAACATATTATTTCTCATGTTATACTAATGCATTCAAGATTAGTGCATTTTTAGTATATGTAAGAAATTCACCATCTGTATAATTAAAATAAACGTAAAATATTAGTAGATATAATCTGTTAAAATATCTTGACCTGAATCTTATTGGAAAAATATGCACTGAGATATCAACTGACATATTTTTCTCCAGCCTTTCTTTCATTTGCTGTACTGAGATTAGGACTACCTGGCTCAAGGATCGTCCTTTTAATATTCTACTATTTTAGCTATTATATTGCTCAAACATTATGTTAGGAATAAGCCACACAAACAAAAAGTGTGTCATTAAATCGGTAACATTCAGCAACAGTAAGAATATTCTGACATTAAAACCAAAACAGAGCAAACCAAACCAAAAAAACACCCAAACACAACATTATACAGAGATGTAATAGATACCATGTCAAAAAACCCCACATTGCCTTAAAATTAAACAGCACAGGTAACTGCTGAAATTCCTATATCCTAAAAAAAAAAAAAAAAAAAAGAGTGAAATGGTTTTTTTCAAAACACTTATTATAGTTTTGTTCAGTAAGTAGTGGTTCAAGGTCCATCAAATGGATCAAATGGTTTTGTATTACATTCATATCCTAAAAAATTTGCTCACTACATACACAGAAAAACTTCCACTAAATTTAATGGATTTTTTCCTGGCTAAGGAGCCTCAAGATCTCTGCATTAGTGTATTATGCACCATTTGATAAGTGAGAAAGTAATGACTCAGAAAATGGTAATAATTTTGTTTGGCCTGCTCACTCCTAAATGGTTGAAAATATCTTCCCTTATAAATTGTAACTGTCATAAATCCTGTGTCTTCAAAACTACATTTTTACCAACATGAAAAACAAAGCAAAACAAGGTGGCATATTAATTCTGCTTTTAGGCTTGCTTTTATGATGTCTTCAATTATGGGCAAAATATAGGTCCTTCAGATAAAACTGCCATAGCAATGAATCAGCTATAAGTTCTCTGAGTGTCTAAAGAAGCAGCAGGAAAATACCAGCTCAGCCAAAACAGGAGACATGGATGACTTTGGCACAACCAGGACCACCAGCCAGGTGACAAAATAATGTAGCACAGCTCTCATGACAATAAATCAACATTCAATATATGAATTGTGGCTGAGCTTTTATGCATGCTAATTTTAATAATCTTTAAAATATTAATTTTCAAAAAAAATTATTTTAATACTCTTGATGAATTATATTGATAATGGAATATGTATTAGAAAGCATATAAGAGTCTTTTGTGTAGTGATAATAAATTTCTTTTTGCTTTCTTTCTAATACCTGTTTGCATAGGTTGCCTAAACATTATGACCTCCTGAGAAGACAGCAGTTCCTTAATTGTCTAAGCATTAACTGTCACAGTTTTTCAGCAAACATCCAATTTTAGAGTGAGGATACCAAGGAAAAGAGTATTTAACATGCCTTGACATAGGATCTCTGTGATAGATCTATTAACTGTCTTTCCTTTGTGTTCAGCAGAAAACTGCTTTGCTTTCCTGTGGTCATTTTGTAAACTCCATGAGTAAATCAAAGTGGGGCTCAGAAGATGACTGAAAAAGTTTTAATTACCTATTGCTGCTACACAATACATTAGACAAGAAGTTGTACAGAACAATTCTGCATGCCTGGGATGCAAGAGACATGAGGGTTTTGTCCAAAGTGTATATAGCAGAAGGATTTGCAATGTGCTGATTTAAAAAAAAAAAAAAAAAGGGGTTTTAGAAACACAGGAGATTTTTCTTCTTCTCTAGGTATAATACTGAATTTATTATATAAGGACTAAAAGTAGATTGAAAAATACTGGTGTTGCCACTAATATTTATTCAATAGGGTGATTTAATAATAGATATTTAAACCCAAAGTATGAAACTTTAGTTCATACAGATGACTGAAAGGTCTTCTCAAACTGCAGGTCTCCCATAACCCTCCTGATTCTCCCAGCAATTTTCTACTGATCATCACATCATTAGTTCCTTTATGTAGAATGCAACAGCTTTATCATGAGGGGTATTGAATACAAAATTCAGCTCCATCCCAGATGTATCTATTGCCTAATCATTGGACCACTCTCCTAAAAAATGGGCACATGGGTTTGAATCCCTTTCACATCTGAATAAACTAAATGTTAGGCTATTGAATAAAGATGGGAAGGCATGACAGTAGTTCCCAGAAAGAAGTTCCTTTATTTAATTATTTATTTATTTAATATACTGAAGGAACTCTTAGGTCAGGAAATTATTCAGGACTGAAATCCCAAGAGGATGGTAGTTCTTCCCAGTAGTGCTGAATAAGGTGTGCAAATCTCAGAGATAGGTAACTTACCTCTGTGTTCAGCACTTCTTATGGGCTAATTCAGTCTCCTTGCTCAGCGTGGCACTTTTCTAAATTATTTTTCTGACACATGTAACTCTGATATACATTGTACAGGAAGCCTTTGTATTTTAGTAACATAGACTTAGATACCAGCTAATATCTAGTATTAGATGTCTCTGCTGTCATTCAGCAAGATCTAGAGAGACTGGAGAGCTGGGCAAAGGGGAATCAAATTAAGTTCAACAAGGACAACTGTATGGTCCTACACTTGGGGAGGAATGACCCTGTACCAGTACAGGTTAAGGGTAGACGTGCTGGAAAGCAGGTCCATGGAGAAGGACCTTGGAGTCCTGGTGGACAATAAGATATCCATGGGATGGCAATGTTCTCTTGTGGCCAGGAAGTGCGTAAAGAAAAGTGCATCCAGCAGGTCAAGGGAGGTTAGGTTCTCCCGCCCCTCTACTCTGCCCTAGTGAGACCACATCTGGAGTACTGTGTCCAGTTCTGGTCTCCCCAGTTCAAGACAGACAGGGAAATACTATAGAGAGTCCAATGGAGGGCTACAAACATGATTAAGGGACTGGAACATCTCTCTTATGAAGAAACACTAAGAGACCTGGAGCTAAACAGCTTGGAGAAGCTGAGAGGGGATCTTACTAATGTTTACAAATATCTGAAGGGTGTCAAGTAGAAGGGGACAGTCTCTTTTCAGTGATGCCCTGTGAAAGGACAAGAGAAAATGGTAGCAAGGTGAAACACAGGAAGTTCCACCTCAACATGAGGAAAAACTTCTTCCCTGTGAGAGTGACTGGAACAGGCTGCCGAGAGAGGCTGTGGAGTCTCCTCCTCTGAAGAATTTCAAAGCCCACCTGGATATGTTCCTATGTGGCCTGCCCTGGGTGATCCTTCTCTGGCAGGGGGGTTGGGGTCCATGATCTCCAGAGATCCCTTCCACCTTCCACCATTTTATGATAAGCACTCGATCACATTCCATACACAAAAGAGAAATCAAAGTGATCAATGCCTGAAAACTGACACAATAACTTTAATTTCTATTTAGAAAGCCTTAAGTAATAGGCAAAGTGAGCACCAGCTTGACAATATGGTTCTTTTCTAGACTTGCAATTTGTACACAGGGCATAACCAAGACCTGATGAGTAATTTGCACAGATTACCTCCTGGCCCAAAGGAGAGAGGCATTCTGTGAGAATGGCTCAGTTGGTAGTTGTCCTGTTACAGAATGAGGAATGATTTGATTGTGATACACAATGTAAGTGCTCTGTTCTCATTAAAAATGAACATGCTGTGGGAGACTTTTACCACTTACTCTACAGGTACCCACTGTGAAAAGCTAAGATATAATGAATATGTAATTTGAATATGTCTTTCATGGAAAAATCCAATGAACCCAAAATAAAACTTGGGAAGAACCCCCTAAGGTTAGATATAATTTTCCTTGCCTGTTCTACCTACAGTTTTAAATGAGGTGACTTGTCATCTCTGAGCTATAACACTTTTCCGTTCACATATTTACTGGATTGCCATGTCAGACTGTGGTACATAGTACTATAATAGAATAGACAAAGTATCTGTTACATATTATAGCTGGAGTTCTATCTGGGCCACAAGAAAATTATAGTGTCTATACACATATTGTATAATGTGCATGGTATTTCTGTGGAAATTTTTCATTCATCCTCAGCTATCTGAAGTCTGCCTGCTGCTTGTAGGGATGGTGTCTGATATTCTAATCATCTGGGCAGGTCCTGCAAATGCTCTCCTTTAGGGAAATCAGAAGCACTGACACAGTTTTTCTTCTTTTTTTTGTCAGTCCTCAAACATAAAACCAAAATAAATTCTAAAAGTCCCACTACATTTCAACTAAAAATGCAGAAATTAATTATAAAATTACAGGTTTGAAATCTTGTGACCAAGCTTTCAAAGTGAAATTATTATCTTTAAGAGGAATATCCTAGTCTCAGCACAATTTATACAATACCTACTTCCAGTATTAAAAATGGTCATAAATTCAGTCTTTAGTCTGTGAAATACAGCATTATAAACATACTATGTTTATACTACACAATGATTTTTACATGAACCTCTGATACATCTGCAGTTGTATGTTTGAAAACTAAGTCACCTGAACCACTACAGAGTAATAATGGTCAACAAATTATACTTTGTGTTGTTTCTATAAATAATCCATTTTGTCTAAGTATCATACATAGACTATGGAGTGGGAGAAGCACCAGTGTTTGCAGAAGTTTGCCAGATTGCCCATGGCTTTCCTGGTCATTAGTTCTATAGCCACTTCCATTATATTACACACACCCATAAAACCTGCTTATCTGATAAAATGCACACATGCATCTTCAATGTTTCATCTGATTTGAAACATAGTAAAAGGCTTGAGTGTATCTAGAGGAAAAGGTAACACGTCTGTAGTGCTATCACATTTTCCCATGATCAACGTTAATTTTCAGTTCTCAAATGGCCAGAAAAATAATTCCTCTTTTACTTTCAATCACTGAATAATAATTTTGGACAGTGCTGAAATGGAGTCTATTAAAATATTTTGTTACTGTCATCAATAACTCTGCTACACTTAAAAATAAATAATTTTAAAAGAAAGTAAAAGTTATTAAATGAGCCAGATTGTCTCCTTCATGGAGCATAAAGCAAAAGTCAAAAGCAGAGCAAATCAAAGACAGAAGTAATCAGACATGCTAAGAAAAAAAAATAGTTTTGTTCTACATTCAGCACATGTATCTGTATTTGGAAAGTTAGTTAAGACTGCCATAAACACAGTTGACTGCATTTAGTTGTTTTTAAACATCCCAAAAGGACCTACACATAACAATACATAAAAGTATAGAAGACCCACAGATTTGGACACAGGAGCCACTACAGAAGCTCCTTTTTGGACAAAGAAATTTTCTTATCTGTTCAGTTCTGCTGCATTACTATGTTGTATTTAATAAATCAAAACATAAAGAATCCAGTTCAATAAACTCTGCAGCAAGTTCTAACTCATAAAAAGGCTTATCAGTGGTGTGGTGTGGGCAGGGGTCCTACACTACCAATCTTCTATTGTGTAACTGTGTAGCACTCTTGATTCTCAATCTTCTTCAGACCTCATAGTCCCAAATCATCTCAGCTCTGGTCTTTAACAGTCACTTGGCTGAAGAAAATATTTATTCTGAATCTGAGGAAAATTGCTTAGCATTTTTGTTGTGTTACAGTGAAAATTATTTCAAACTTTATACCAAACCACAAACAGATATAAAGTATTACATGATGTCTGGTCAGACCTTATTAGTTAAACAATAACCACTAACTTATTTTGTGTATCTGAATCCCACTGCAAGTGGGAAGGAAGTAAAGAGCCTCCTCTTTTTCCAAGGCCTCTGCAAATGCAATGCAGACTTACAGCAGTCCTAGTCAGCACTCAAGGGAATATACATATTGCTGCCAAATTCTCTGTTGAAGAGAAAAATGAAAACCAAAAATGATAACAAAACATGGAATAAAAGCCCTCCTGTGCCCTTGTGCTGATAGCCACTGGTCTTCTGTGCTAGAGATCGCTGCTATATGCCTCCCCTTTCAAGGGATGTCACACTGCTATGAGGCAAAATGTCTTCCAGTGTCACAATGGGAGCAGCACTGTAAATTTAGCTCATAATTATTTATGTGAATCCTTCAAAAGAAAATAATGGTTTTATGCTAAGAAGAATTTTCAAAAGCTTCTAAGTGCAAACTTTAAAAGTGTATTATTCGCTGAGGTGTCTCATTCCCACTGAAGGGCATGTGGGCCTAGCTAATTTGAAATGTATGTAGTATGAGCATCTTTATCTCCATCTATTCACATGCTAAAGGGAATAGTACTTTGTTTCCTTCAAAATAAAAATTGACAATAAAAGGCCTTTAAAATTAGTCAAAAGTCCACAGATAACTTAAGTGGTGCTTATAAACTACTAACTGAAAATGAACCCATGCTCTCATTCTTAACTTTATATTTGAAATACATATGCATTACAGGAACATTGAAATGTATAAATTAAACAGAAGCTTCACTGGTTTGAATATGAATGAGGTAATGACAAATCTGATATTAGTGTTCCTTGAACATGATCAACCGTGTTGCTGGGCTCTGCATGAGTACAAGCTCAGACAGTTACCTCACATTTTTTCTTTAATTTAACCTGTTATCAAGATGTTAGGTCCAGTGTTCCTCATTAATTTGTTATGAATATATTATGTTTATATTAACTTCTGAAAACATGTATTTCTTGGGGTTTATAATATCAGGATGTATTTCATATCCTCAAGACACCAGTACTATGAACTGTATAGAAAATTCTATTTACTGTTACAGGTTTAATATGCTCAGCTACTTTACATGAGACATACGGTATTAGAATTCAGAGGTTGGAAAACTTTGATTAAGATGAATAATAGAAAAAAGGTTTGACAGGATATTATTTTACCTCAGTATATAATTTGCAAGTGTATAAGATCTCATCATCCATATAACCGAAGTTATTTTTAATCAGGAAGATCAAGGATTAGTCTTCAATATTCTTTCATCACATAAGCTTTTATCATATGTTAATAATATAACTTTTATGTAATGTTAGATGTTGCAACTCATCAAACAGTAGAAAGATTAAAGTAAGAAAGAGAAACATATGTAGGCCATACTGAAAAAAATATAGATGAAATAATTAGAAACTAGAAAAGTAAACAGACACTAAATGCTAAGAACAAACAAATGCCATCAAAAGAAATTTAAACAGAAACATGAAAATCTGCCTCACACAAAATTAGAATATCCCTGGAGAGCACACATTCTTAATGATTGCATAACAAAATAATCATTTTATTTACTAGATGAGGAGGTCCTCTTACTTTGGTTGGCAAATGTACAAAATTATCCTTTCAAAAAAACCCCAACCTGTTGTAAGCAGGATTCATTAATAAGTGCAATACAACAATATGCCCCTTAGGGGAAAAGGGTTTGTAAATTCATAAATTGTTGAAGATAATGGAAGCTTTTAACTGAAGAAAAACAAATCAGTATACAGTACAAGTGTGATGTTTAAATATCAGATGCAATGTGGAAACTGAAATGTATCTGAAGTACCACTTAATCATACACTTGTCTAGAAGCTAATCAGTTAAAAAATGTATCTAATTTTATAACATTAAATAAATTCTGGTGTAAACATTTCACATGTATTTGTTAGCGAAACAGTAAATTTAAGGACAAGATTACGGGAATGTATTGTGACTTCTGGAGTACCTCGCTCACTGCAAACTGGGTGAGTCTACGAAAGATTTTTCTTATTCCAGACAGAGCAGGTTTCTGTCCCTGCCTGTCACTGAGCTGCAGCTGTCAGCCAGAGAGAGCCCTTAATCTTAATTTTTTTTTTTTCCTGAAGATGGCGATCAAAAGAGAAGATGCAGCCTCCTATTGTGATTTACAAACATGCTCTCTTGCACTCCTGCAATTCCCCTGCTGTCTGGAGACTATCATGGCACTACATCTCCTAATGTTTGATATTCTACTTAACCCCTAGCTACTAAGAACATCTGAGAGGAACAAATACAGAAGAAGGAACAATCTCTCTGCACCTTCACACTATCATGGACTGTCACATCAGGAGTGTGAAATTGCAGTAAGGGAAAGGGGTGAGACTGCAAAGGACACAAAAGAAGAACATGTGTCTGTACGAGCTGGGAACCTCCATCCATTTGGCACAATCAGCTGCTTAAAACAAATCATGCTGCTCACCTCTGAAGCACTGACACAGGATGATGATAATGTGGCAGATAATACCTTTCTGTCCACTTGCTTTAGTGAATGGGCAGTGGCACATGCTGCCTTAGTAAAACAGTTCTCAGAAAATGAAATGATCAAGGAAGAAGCAGGAAAAGAATGACCACGACTCTGAATGTGATGCAAGACAATCTGCCAATAGCAGGTCACAGCACACCTAACAACTCAGTATTTCCCTGGAACAGAGTATTGGAGAGTGGGGTAAACTTTCTGGGACAGAGACAAGTATCCCTTTAGTCCAATATTCTGACTCTCTCTCTACTTTGGAATGAAAATGTCAGAAGCTACCCATAATCACATTGTCCTGGTCCCGTCCAACCAGCAGTTAGCTGAAGTACTAAAGCATAAAGGCTTACATCTTATGTTCAGTTTAATTGTGAAACCTCTCATTTCTTACAGAAGGAATTCTTACTATGAGCTACAGCTGTACTTTGTTTTGTTTTGGTTTTTATTTTTTTTTTCTATACTGAGCAGATACAATTAATTTAGAATGCAACAAACTTAAGCAACATTTCAAGTTACTCCTCTCAACCTGCATTAGCATGTGCCTATAAACAGCATCATTAACTGACTGTCAAAATACTTACTCAACTTGTCTTGTTTCTCACTGAAGTTTCTCACTATTCTCTCTTCCTGACCAAGCCAAGCTATTGTAGCACCTGTGTCTGGAAAGGTCCTGCATCTCTGACATAATGGCTTCATTTGAATGGCTGATAAAAATGTGTTATATATGTAATGTCCTTATAACCAGGATTCAAGCCTCCAAACACAGCCTAAACCTTTATGCAAGTTGATAGAAAGAGAGTAACATTCCTCTTTCTCAAATCTTATATGACACAGACTATGTTGTACATTTTGAACTAGAAAGCATACTCTTAAAAGATTTCTGAGTCATTATTGAGTCTTTGCTTCCCAAAGCCATTATTTCTTTTTTTACTCTTTGGTGAATTAAAAAAAAAAAAAAAAAAAATCTATAGGACTCATCATCACCCTTATGTCTGCATAATGTCTTTCCTTTCTCAAGAGCAATTACTTCCAAACTTTTTCATTAACCTCTTACTAAAGCTTTTCATACCCCATGTTCCAGGATAGCAATATCTACCTATGAGCTGTGACAGAAGAACAAAAGTTCCTATGCTCACAGGGTTTGTAGTTCACAATTATTTGCTGTGGCCATGTACGTACTCAACGGAAATCTACAGCAACAGAGATCCAGTAGATCCAATATCCTAATGTGCCTATTTAGATAAACTGATTTTCTCATGCCAGACACACAGGGAGGCTTTGTCACTAAATAACAATAACTGCCATAGGTGCTCTCTCTCCCTCCAGGAGGGAAGAGTTAATTCATCCTTCTTGTTCCTCTACTTTAAGACCACTCCTGGAATACTGTGTCCAGTTCTGGAGTCCCCAGCACAAGAAAGACATGAACCTGTTGGAGCAGGTCCAGAAGAAAGCCACAAAAATGATCAGAAGGATGGAACAACTCTCCCTTGAGGACAGACAGAGAGAACTGGGGATGTTCAGCCTGGAGAAGAGACAGCTTTAAGGAGACCTTATTGCAGCCTTTCAGTACTTAAAGGGGTCCTATAATAAAGATGGGGACAGTCTTTTTGTTGCAACAGGACAAGTGATGAAAGTGTTTCAACTAAAAGGGGGTAGATTTAGACTAGATATAAGGAAAAAAAAATTTACAGTGAAGATGGTGAAACACTGGAACAGGTTTACCAGAGAGGTGGTAGATGCCCCATCCTTGGAAACATTCAAGGTCAGGTTGAATGGGGCTCTGAGCAACATGAATAAGTGGATGATGTTCCTGCTCACTACAGGGGTTTGGACTAGATGACCTTTGAAGGTCCCTTCTAACTCAAGCCATTCTATGATTCTATGTATCCATATAGACTAATTCCATAATACAGTAGTCTCATCTGTACTTTTTATTCAGTGGTTGAATAGCTGATGAGTTGAGATTTAAAAGGCAGGTTTAGCAAGAAATAAGAAAAAGTCTAATTTTTTATAATATGGCTTCCATCTATTTTTCACATTATCTCATAGTCATTCAGGAGTCCAAAGCTGACAAATACATTTGGAGAGTCTTTCTGGAAACAGGTGATCATGACAGATTGTAAAAATTTGTTCATTCTCTTTTCCCTATCTCTGATAAATGGGTTGATCTCAAAGCATTATAAATTCCACTGCTCACTTTTTCTTCTTTACTCTCCCTTTCCCTGTTTACCTACTTTTCAATAGATTGGCCTTTTCCTCTCACCTCACATCAGGGAAGTTGAAAGCCTACAGTACTTATGCAGCACATAAAGACAAGAAAGTAAACTCCTATATCAGCTAAAGGAGAAAATGTACTTGTTTCTCTGACTCTATTCAGCAATCCAGGTGACATAGCTTTCAGTCACATCAACACAGCTAAAGTCAGCAATGCCATGACGGCAATCGTGTTTAAATGGACCCACTGGATACCTTAATGGGATTATCTTCTTTTTGCAGTTCTATATAGAGATACCATTTCTCTCAGCTACTCCCATACTCAGGAAAAGCCCTAAAACTTCATCTGTTTTAAAAGGTAATTTACGCCAAGAGTAACAGGTATTTGGGATCACAGGCTTCACTATCTATTACTAATTTCATAATACCAACAATCCTTTCTTTTATTTTTTTCTTACTTTTTTTCAAGAAAAACTGTATAAGGCCATAAGGTATTTAAAAATACATTTACTATGTATCCTGATTTGCTCTAGGCATACTAATTACTTTACAGATCACTCTTAATACCAATTGATTTTCTCAGTTTTCTAAGAGTATGCTCAATCTCATACCCAAAATAAAATATTGAACCTACTCAGAAAGGAGAATTCAGAGGGAAAGTAAGTAAATGATGAATTAGCTCCAGAGACAGGAGAATGTGCCACTGCCATTAAAGATAATGGGACCATTTTACTCCCGTTAGGATTTGGGATCTTAGTTATGAAAGTTATTTTAGGTTGATGTAAATCTGATTATAAACAGTGTATCATAAAAAAAAATGGCAACCTCAGTTAATGGAGACTCAATAAGCTTATGGTGCCAAGTTGCCATTTCTGGCTTTTTTTTTTCCTTTCATGCTCTTCCTGACTATTTATTTCTTTGATAGAAGCATCTGTTGTTGTAATAAAATCTAAAAGTATATAAATCACCTAACTATGGCCTGTTCCTTTTTTCTTTTTCAAAGCTAGCAGCCACACATTAGGACAAATTGCCAGGAGTATCACAAAAGCCACTCGATTTCTGGCACATGTTCAAGTCTTTTTCATACATCCATTTCCACTTCTGCAAAAATTCAGAAGACTGCAACTCGGCAGTTACCTTTTCAGAAGTACTAATATTAAAATGCCACCTTCTGCTACTCTGTCACTGCTGCTAATAGGGATAAAGAGTCCCCCAATTAAACACAGCTTTCTAATTAAGGCCACAGTATTATTAACTGCTGCACTGCTATTCCACAAGAGAAAAATAGAGGATTAAAAATTATCCTGGAATAGCCTATGGCTAGTCTAAAGCTGATAAAGGGAAGAAAACAGCAGAACAAAGAAAGGTTAAATCTTTCACACAACTGCATTTTATTCTGTAAAAATGCTCTATTACTGATACCTGTTCTGGGCTTCTTTTTTTTAATAAACTTCTATTAAAAAAAAAAAAAAAAGTTTTTGCCAAATTCCCAATTTTTAGAGAAGCTACAGAATCATGCTCAGTTTAAAGCTCGGTCTATGGGAGACTGGCCCATTTTCTTCTATGAATGGAAATTACTGACACCACCTAAATTAATCTTAGAACACACTGAATAGTCAAAACAATGCATTTCATTACTGAACATTTTCTTTGTATCATTTTACCTCACCAAATCAGGTCACACAACTAACATTCTTAACCCTCCCCAAATCTTCCATTAGTTTTTGCTTAGTTTCTCTACAATCCTTTTATCTCTTGAAAGGATTTTCAAGTAAAATTTACTGACAGTGCAATTTTGTTATTGACTCGTGCTTTTAGAGAAAATTAAACTTGATGAAACCTCCATACTGCAGACATTTTATCCTGAGTACCTTGCAATTTATAAAAATTATTAGGTACAGTAGATAAAATAGTTCACAGTACTCTAAAATCTTAATACATTTTGTTACATTCTCGTAATTTGTATATTTATCAATGAGGTTTCTAAATGCAATGAGTTTTCTAAATGTCAGACTTCAGCCTGGCATTAGTTTAATTTCTGATTTCCATTTTGGATGAGTTAAATATTCTCGAGCAATAAAATGGCTTCTATGAAAATCTCCCCTTTTGTCTCTATTGCTCTCATGAACAAGCAAGGCAAAACATCTTTCTCTGGTCTAGAATAACCATTTTCTTTTACAACCAGGACTGAGGACTGAGTGACAATTAGGGACAGCTTAAGTTGTGGCTGGTGAGGGTTCAGCCTGCATTTTCTCAGGATCTCTGAGCTGTTCTGCAGTCACATCCTGAACCCCAGTGGTTTACAGTGGTGATTCAGAGTAAAATACCATGGTGGAAGCTGTGACAGTTCATCAGCTGACTGACAGGCAGTCCAGTATCTGTGCAGTGCAGGTGGTGAAAAGAGCTGGAAGCAGTAACGTCAACATCCATTAAGCTGTCCACAGTTGTCATTCAGATCCTTAAGCAACCACTCAGCTGTCTGGATCTGCATCCTGCACAATACAGCCAGCACATACTTGCCAATTTTAATATTTATCCCAGGAAAACATAAAAGAGCTTTTAAGTAGCCCCTCATCTAAAGTGCTACTAGTTTCCCAGAAAATGCATTCAGAAGTGGGGAGCAGGGATAATCTGATGCAGATCAGGGGGCCACAACTGTGCCAGAAGTTAGAGTGACAGAAGGTCAAAAGCTCTGCTAAGACACAACTCCACTCGCCAAACTATTGAAGAGTAGGTCCTCTACATACCTTAAGAGGCTTCACTCACACATACAAGGCTGAGTGTATTTCATGATAGGACTTTTGATAGTTCTCGTAACATGAAGAATTAACTGAAACTCTCTTTTTCATCTATAAACAGGGAAGGAATGCAGATTTAGGTATTAGGAAAAGGTGTAGCTGGTTATTAACCAGTACACAGCCAAAACAAAAAAAAAGATTGGAATGAGTAATGAAATCAAGTTGTTCTCCCTCTTCTACTATTTTGCTGTTCAGGTTCAAATAGGTGGCAGTTCTTTACATGCTAACACACTTTTCCTAGCTGTTAAACAGATATTCACGTATTGTAAATTGCATTGAAATGGTATTTTATGTTTTCCTTTTTTTTTTTTTTTTTAAGAAAACTTGGTATTGTAAAGCAATGCCACTCAATTTCAACAGCATTTACCAGTCAGTGATATGTCTTGTCCTATGACCTTATTCCTGCCCAGTCCTGCTGTAGACAGTTTTGGTGAGCTGCTAATATGCTGGTGAGAACATGTCAGGAAGAGATAGACCCCTGTGGATAGGGCACAAAACACCGAAACTCGTTTTGATCTCCACCACTCATTTCATTGCTTGGTGCTTTTTTTTATAATACTTTTTCTGAGTTCCTGGAAGGCTGAGAGGTAATTTTTAGTAGTGGCGGTGGATTTTTTCTCATTAACACAGAAAAGTCAATTGAATTTATGAAACTTTGAAAATCTGAGGGCTTGATTTCTGAAACTTCTTTATTTTAATAAATTAATAACTCACTTGCTATAAAACCTTTAACATCCTTTACACACTACTAAATAATAACAGACTATAGTATCATTTTCATCAAGTAGGTTGAAAAGATTTCAGTTACTAATAGGAGGATGTTTTCAGTCCCTTTTTATAAAGTCAGTGGAACAGTCTGAGAACCACTATGAATGCTGCAAAAAAATAATTTCCTATACTTAGACCTTCAAGAAGTAAAGAGAAAATATCATCAATTTTAAGAACTGGTTATGTTATCTAAAAATCATAGGTAAGCCTTATAAAAAAGTATTTGTTCTCTTATTTGCACATGGCAGCAAAGGAAAATAATTGTATTTACATTTTTTGTTGGCTAAATTCTTCTCACTTTTCTTTTCCTGAGATATATGCTATGATCAGCTAAGAATTAACATGCTCACCACAGCCAGTAAGACACCTCAAAAGTCTTTTTTGGCACAGTAGGCAGCAATTAGAATAAAAAAGGCTGGTCTCTGTTGATTTCAGAGACAAATCCTCAGTATTACTACATTGTATCACCCACCCCATCCAGTCCACATCAATGATGTTGTCTGGCGATCAGACTAACTACACAATTGCCTTTTTTTTTTCTTTCCACTACTACCAACATGGAGGCCTGTGACACCAATGAATTACAAATCTACTAATCAGGAGTCTACATTTAGCTTGTACTGAGGGCTAGACTCTAGCCATTTGTCTATTACCCAATGAACCCTCCCCAGCCAAGAAGGGAGATTGGGAAAAGCAGAGGAGACTCACAGGTGGAAATGAAAACAGATTTAACGAAAGAGCCAAACTGGCAGCAATGCCAATATAAATTATACAAAGTTATACTAAGCTCAGAAAATGTATAATGGCCACCCTAAAGAGGAAGGCAGTCCTCAAGAGCAGGAAGAGGAGAAGGGTCAAAACACCCCATCATCCTCAGCAAACTTTCTCCTTTGCATGATGTTTATGGGATGGGATGCATCTGTGAGCCAGCTCTGGTCAGCTGCCCTGGCTGACTCCTAACTGCTAATGTCCTGCAGACCATGGGAGGCCTATGATTCTGTCCCAGGGAAACCAGGACATCAGGACATAATTAATATTTCCTTGCCTTGTTTCTGAATATGAGTATGCTAAATTAGTACAGCTAGCATTGGTATGTAGGTACTTTGTGATGGCATAACCAGACAGTACATGAGTGGTGTGATCACCAGAGGTGATACACACAAAGATAGGTGTAGCTGCATGTAGGAGGCATCCAAATAACAAATGTTGCCAGAGAGGACAAAATAAGCACAAGGCACTGCAAATAGGTGGATATGCTCCCATACACACAAGAAGCATGACTGGCAAGACAAAAATAAAACCTTGAGATAAGCAGTATCAGGAGGAGACCACCCTTTTGGGAGGAGGGCAATAGTGTGAAAATATCAGGTTTAAGCAAAGCAAATCAGAGGAGAAAGACAAGCTCACTTCAGTTTTGACTCTTCTTGTCAATGAGCTCTCAAGACTGATCTCCTAGGCCTCTGTGACCAACAACCACCAAGGACCATAGACATGAACAGCTTCAGCTCTCTGGTATTGTGCATTCACAGATAAATTAGGATACAAGTGTTAAAGACTAACAGTTTCATATATACAGGGATGTTGGTTTAGTATTTTGTATGAACTGACCATTAGCCAGAAGTGTGTCACCAATTAATGAATTTAGTAAAGTCCAATTTTACAGGTGAAAGCTGTCCCGATTTGCTGGTATTCTTAACGCTCCCATCACAGTGATCTCCAATACATATGCATGCAGATATTCAGTTGCAGCACCATATTGGTGTTTTCACTCCTGAACCCTTGAACTTCTAAGAACCCCCATGAGAAAACTTCCTGCCTCCAACTGTAATTTTACATTCGCTTTCTACAGAGCTTTTCAGACCTCTCTCTCACAACTTCAAAATTTCCCCAAACAGTCTGAGGCAAAGTTATAGAGTGGGGCTGGCCCTTAGATTCAAGCAGCATGGGGAGCTGAACCCCTGCAATCAGGGAGATAACATTACATAGAGGTTACAAAAAGACAAGGTTATAGGATATACAGTTCCATAATATGGAAACTATGGCATGCTGTAGTGCCATAATCTTCCCATCCTGTCAAAGTTATTATGATTAATATTAATTAGTACAAATGTAGGATCCTGTTGCTGTATACCAGTCTTTCTAACCAATGCTAATTTTGGGTTTTGTTTTTAAACCATATTCACCCTTCATAAACCTGGGTGGTGTTGGATAGATATATGCTGGTAAAACATACCAGCATTTCCCTGCAGTAGTTTTCTCCTGCCCCAACCCCATCAATGCATCCATTTAAAGAACAGCTCGGCATCTTCTTTTGGATCTACCCAAAGCTCTTGAGAAGGTTAATACTTCCATCTATTTTGTCACTGCCCACTAGTAGGACAGTACCATCTTGACACCTTAACCAGCAAAAAACCATGAGACTCATTCCACTTTTCTGCAGAAACAATAACCTCTAGCTAGCCAATAGTAATCAACAGGCAGTGGGCAATGACATATTAACAACTCCCATCAAACTGTAAATTGAATGAGCATTAAGCCCTGAGATTTTAAATGCTGTGGCTGCAAAAAAATCAAATAAAATATTACAAATATACCATGTTTAATAGCTTTCCAGACAATCTAGGGGACAACGGAGAAACAAATTCAAAAGTACCTACAAATATATATTTATGTAAGTTGCTAATTCTGAAACTCAATTTAGGTATTTTAATTGTCAGCATTGTTAGCTATCCCTACCAAAAAAGAGTACATTGGTGATCTATGCTGTACGTTAGAAAATTGCTTTGTATTTGGTATCACAAGCAGCAGCACTTAAAAATAACAGTATTTTCCTTTCTTCTGCTCCTCTAAGCTCAGGTTTTCCTATATATAAAGAAATCAAACCCAAACACTTTACCTGAATAAACAAGGACAGTCAAAGCCCAGGAATACCAATTGAGCAAAAATTCATGTGCAAATTATATTCTGAATACCTATGCAACCTGCTAAAGAATCTTTTGTGACAAATATAAGAAAATATGTATTTTGTGAGTTGAGATCGAAAACCATCACACTTGGGTTTCAATCTTCACTTTTGTTCATAGGAATCAATTAACTATTTTACGCTCATTACATTCAGATTAATAGGTTCTGGAAATTATTTGCTCTGTTCCCAATTTGCTACTTGATGTATGTGGTTGGTTACCTAAGGTCTTATCTATATGGATGGATGCAGACAGAATGCTATTCACACTCCATATAGTCAGGCATGAGCCCATTTTGGGCCAGAAGTAATTCAGTCACATTAGAAAAGTGCCACATTCCAGCAAAGGGGCTTTACAAAAAGGCACAAAAATTCACTAATGTGGTTATATTGGGTTGGGATCTGGCTCATATCCAGACAGCTCAGAATATAACCAGAGGAGCTCAGGTCCTCCCTGCACCCATTCATGTGGACGTGCCTGAAGTCATACAGCATTGTTTCTGCTCTTTGACAGTACAGCTGTAATGTTTTACCCAGGAGGGCAACCAGGGTACAATAAAACTCTAGTGCAGAGAGGCATTACATATCCTATACACTAACAATTCCTAAATTATGGTATAATTTGCTTCACTGAAAATGGGAATTAACTTCAAAAGCTTAATCAGCACATAAAATTGCAGTATATTCAGGACTGCATAAACTGATAATCGATCATATATTATTTATTACTTATCAACAGGGATACCATGACAAATGGCAGCTTATTACATGAAAACAGAATTATGTAACTGATAACAATATTGCTCCTTTCTTAAAGTTCAAATTATATAATTAAATTGCATACTATTATCCTGCTTTAAAATTTGTATGCTGTTCTACATGCTGTTTATTTCACCACACTAACTGTAAGAATGAGGAAATTGGGCACCTTTCAAAGTGTTTGCCAACAATTAGGAATGCCAGGTCTTAACCACCTCTCTGTATTCTGGTTAAGAACCCTAAGCTGTAAAAAATGGAGAAAGCCAGCAGCTGGCTGAGTGATACCAGCAGAACAACTGCAGTACTTGGTAGAAAATTACATCCTGTCCTCTAAGACAGAGTTTCTTTCTCCTTATGCAGAAATAAGGATGGGGGAAAATGCAGTGTGTGAATTTATGTGTGAAATTCTCATGCTTAACATGTAGGAAAAAAAAAACAACAAACAAACCTAAACGTGTACAAATGAAGCTGTCTTCAACATCTAGAGTAAGAAAACAAAAATTCAATTACCTTCATTCTGGGAAAAAAAACCAAAACAAAACAGCATGCTATTTGGTATTCAAAACTATTTGGTATTTAGTTGCAGTCAAGAGCTCAATGTTCAGATGGAGATTGGTAACAAGTGGTGTCCCCCAAAGATCTCTATCTGTATTAATGACACAGGATGTGGGATTTAGTGCACTCTCAGCAACTTTGTGAATGACACTAAGCTCCATGGTGCAGTTGATTCACTTAAGGGGAGGGATGCTATTCAGAGGGATCTTAACAGGCTAGAGTAATGCGCCTATGAACTTCCACCTCATGAAGTTCATTCAACAAGGCCAAATGCCTGCACCTGGGTCAAAGCAAACCTCAGTGTCAGTACAGACTGGAGGATGAATGGACTGAGAGCAGCTCTTTGGAGAAGGACTTGGCGAGATTGGTGGATGAAAAATTAGATGTGAGCCAGCAATGATCACTTGCAAACCAGAAAAACAATTGTATCCTGGGCTGCATAAAATGATGCATGGTCAGCAGGTTGAGGGAGGCATTTCCTCCCTTCTACTCTGCCCTCTTTAGACCCCATGTGCAGTACTGTGTCCATGCCTGGAGCCCACAGTACAAGAAACAGATACGGACCTGTTAGAGCAGGTCCAGAGGAGAGCCATGAAAATGACTGGAGGGATGGTATACCTCTGCTGTGAACGAAGGCTGAGAAAGTTGGGATTGCTCAGCCCAGAGAAGTGAAGGCTCCATAAAGACCTTATTGCGGTCTTTCAGAACTTAAAGGGCTCTTATGGCAAAGACTGAGAGAGACTTTTTACCTGTAATGACATGTAAGGGGCAATGGTTTTAAACTGAGAGTAGATTTAGATTGGATATAAGGAAGACTTTTTTTATTACAAGGTTGGTGATACACTAGAAAAGGTTGCACAGAGAAGCTGTGGATGCTTCATCATTGGAAGTGGTCAACGTCAGGTTGGATGAGGCTCTGATCAAACTTATCTAGTAAAAGGTGTACCTGTTCACAGCAGGGAGTTATGAACTAGATGATCTTGAAATGTTCAGGTTCCTTACAACCAAAACCATTCTATGATTCTGTGATTATATGTTTCTATAAATTAGCTGGAGAAAGAAAAAGGTCCAGATAAAACTAATTTATGGTAAAATAGATGCAAAACTTAATGGAAAAAGTACTCAGAGGATTAGAGGATCATTTTCAGAATAGGATTTATTAAGCAGAATTCTGCAGGGTCTTGTCTGGGCTCTGGTTCTATTCATATTTTTAATAACACTGGATAACAATACTCTAAAGATTACATGCAATAATTTTAAGCTGGTAGAAAACAATGAGAATTCACGATTTTCTTGGGGTGAGTAACACCAAGTACAGTGTTCTTCATGTAAGAAACAGCTACACAGACATTGGAGGAACAACTTACTAGGTAGCAAATCTTCAGGAAGAAATATGGAGTTCATTTTGGAATCCTAACTGAACTACTCCGCAATACCCAGTAGTTTTCAGGAAGGTAAATATTATACCTTTGTCATCTGTGAGACATGAGGTGTGATCTCTTTGAACTAACAGCTGGGTTAAATTCTGCATCTTGCTTTGAGAATTGCTCTTGTAAAAAGTGGTTCACTTGGAGATAATCCAGAAGAGAAAAATCAGGATTTATAAAGCTATAGCAAGTAATCTACATGGTAAGGCTGGAGAAATTGGGAGATATTTAGCTTAGAAAAAGGAAAAATAATGGATTGAAGGATTTATTAAACAGGTTGTCACAAGATTCTGTCCAGAGTGACCACAGTCTTGAATTACATAAAAGGTACCTACCAAGAAGGAGGAAATACTTTTTTCTTCATTCCAAAATGATTATGAAAAGAACTGTTTAACAAGAAACATTTGTTAGAAATAAAAATGTCTTATATCTTTTTTTCAACATGTACATGAGGACAAGACATGCTTAAACATTCCTATATTTTCCATAAAGCACAGTCAACATAGAATTTCCTACATTTGGTTGTATTACTCCTGGGCAATATGGGAGACCACATTCACATCCCTAAATTGCTAATATTTTTCACCATAAGTAAGTTGTCCAGTTATTGGGCTACTATTGGTTATTGTCCTTCCTCTACAAGTAATCACTGTGCATAAAAGAAAATATTTCTAACTGAAACAATAGAAAGGAATTTACCAGAAATCTGGTGCCTTCTGGAGAGGGCAGATTAAAGCTCATGTCCTTGAACATGGACCTCCCACATCCCAGCTGCATTTCCTGACTGTTTACTACATCTCATTCTTTCGCTATACAGTTCCAAAAAGAAACCCTAATCCAACCCTTTGACAAAGTTATACAGTCCCCAAAACTTCCTGTCTATGTGAATTATCAGTTTTCAAGGAAATTTCTACTGAAAAATATCTAACCATTCTAGTGAGTAGCTCCTTGAGATAAATGCCTTTATTGTTATAAAATAAGTGATAGGAATGTACACAAAAAAACTTAAAAAAAAAAGATAAATAGTTGTGCAACATAAAATCTGGTCCAAAAGTAGCTTCTTTCTAAAAATATCTAAATTGGAAATTTACTGAACACAGACAAGTGTCACTATGTACAGAATGACAGGGGAGTTCCACAGGTGCAGGAGTATAGATACCAATGTTATTTTTAAAAGGAGCAAATTTTTACAATATTTTTTTTTTGATACAGATATAAAAACCTCATTGTACTGACAGTCTAAATTTAAAGGATTGAGATTTTGATGAAAACAAGGCATAGTGCAATTTATTTCTACCAGATTCAAGGTTAGACTGAAGATTTTCTTCTACTGCTTATTTAGAAGTCAGAGTCAGATACATGGAATGACAGCCATGAAAATTCATATTTCTCAGGATTTTCAAAGTCAAGCTTCACAAACACAAAAATGAAGATTCAGGTTATGAAATGAAAATACACTTGTCTTCTACTCACATACTGTGATTCACACATTCTTCATTTGGGGTTTTGAAGGATTTGGTTGAACTGACTTGGGTTTTATTTTTTGAACAGTTTTACAGTTCTTTCAAGTAAGGAACAGAAGAAATGGTATGTTAGTTATGTAAGCAATCACTGTTGGGCAAATGGCTCAAATCAAAGATTAAAAGATAATAAAAAACATAATGCAATATTTACAAAAGTATACATTTAATAAAATCCTTATTGGGTCAGAAGTTTGTTTTGAGAAGGATGGGTTACACTTATCTATTAATTTGCCCATTAAAGAGTATTCCCTGAGTTGTGCTAATGAATATTATCTGGAAGAAGTTAAATTATTTCATTGGTACTTTAGTGTTATCAAATCCCCCTACCACTGTCTTCACTGGGAAGAAAAAGAAATGAGCAGTTTACAACAGGATTGGGATTTATTAAAAAAAAGGGATTATGTAATACTTCTGGAAATTGTAAAATTTCTCAGAATAAAAAATGTGATTCATAAATTGCTTAAAAATTTACCTTAAATTGTTTATGAATCTATCAAATGATGGCATAAAATGCCTGTTTAACAATAGATTTGATAAAAACTCTTGAGAAATAAAATATGCCACCAGACTTAATATTATGTAAGTTGACAGCTTGTGCACTATTCTGATTCTGATTAACAATTCTGTTTACTTATTGTGTGTTTTTAAAATATGCTATTCAATAAAAGGGTTAAGAAATTAATCTGCACTCTGTTGTATAAAACCTAATGTCACAATTCTCTGTTTCAGAGCTTGGACTGAGTATCATGAATGGTAGCATAGACTGAAACTGAAACTTTTACAGGAGGTTTACGTTCTAGAATCTGAAATTGCTAAAAAAAATTAATAAATACAGTTATAGATAAAAAATTAATAAATGGAGTTATAAATATATAGAGAGGATAATACATGACATAAAGTCTTGAGCATGTTACAGTAAGAAAGTCTGCTTTCTGTTGGTTTTGTGCATCTGATAACATCTAAAGTGAAAGGCAGAATTTTACTGCAGATAAATAATTGAAAAAATGTAATTCATACTTTTACCTCAAAAGCCTAATACAGGATTTATCTGAGAATACATTGAAAATGCAAATGTGGAATTCCAGTTATGAACAATCACCAAGATACACAGTAAAAAGAAGAACCTGTTATTGAAAGATGTGTCAGTCTGGAAAGAACACATTTATTGCTTTTTCTCAAAGATAATGTTGGATCTTTTGTTTATTTCTTTCTATACACCTATATTCTGCATTAACACTCATGGACTTTTATTTTTCTTGTTCTTGTTCCTCTGAGATATAGAAGAAAAAAGAAAGAACAAATAGTGCAAGGTAACTTGTCTTGTGCAAACAAAGAATATACGCAAAACGTTGTTTTAATGTTTCTCTGCTGGTCTAATTAGCTATATATGTAAATGAGGTACTCAATATAAAGTATAATTCTCTTTGGAAAGAGCTGTGCAATGACATCTGCTAAAAAGATGAGATCTGGCATTTATCTGTAGCAAAGACTTCAGAAAGATCTATTTTCTCTTAAATTAAGAAATTTCTATATAGTTCTTCTGAACAGAACAGAGCATGCTGAAAAAAAAAAATTAAAAGAAATTTCCTTGACATTTTGCAAACTCTAACACATTCCTCCAGGCACAAAGTTTATTTTTATGTCTCCCCAGCAAACTACTGTGCAAAAGACTCCAGCTGTTTTTGAAAGAAAAACAGTATTGTTTGTTTATTTCTTATGTATGAGAAGAGCTGAAAAATATGCAGGTCCTTTGAATGATGTACTGTAAAAATAACAGAAAAGGTAAAATTTTCTACAGTAAGCTTTGTGTGCTTACAATACACAAGTAGATTATTTTCAGGACTCATTCTTCCATCTTTTATACCCCTTTCATTTTGGAGGCCATTATGTCCTTATAAATGGCATTTCACATTCCCTTGAGGGGAAAAAGTACATACATTTTTTAAAGACACATTTCTTTTGTGAACAAATACATGACCTTAATCTATTTTAATGTATTTTTCTAATAAAGATTTCTTCTTTCTTCATATATAGCCTCACCATGCATTTGTTCATAGAAGCATAGGGAATACCATACTGGATCTAACAAGGATGTATCTAATTTAGTATCCTCTTACTAGAACTGTCTTGACCAGGACTTAAAATATGTTGAGTAGCTCCAAACTAACAAAGCATGCATTACAGTTTTTGAATTTTCTATATGCTAAGGAAGTGAGCTTTCTACAGTTCAATACAACTCAACCGACATATGTCACAATCTAAAGTTTTCTTTAGCATTGAGTTGTGGAACATTTAAGACTATACCTCCTAAACACGCTTTTAAATCTAAGCTAAGCCTTATGATGGTAGAAGAACTCCAAAGCAGATAGGGTTTTTCCAAAAATCTAAAAAGTAATTATTTTGTGCCACAAGAAAAGAATTAAACTCTCTTCTTGTATAACTGGGGATGTTCTCTTCTATTCCTATAGCTGTCTAATCCTTTTTACCAAGATTTCAGTCTCACTGAATTAATTCTTTGCTTTGGTGTGACATGCTTGGTGTATTTAGCCCTAAGACAATCTAGGGGTGACACAGAAAATCATTGCAGGCTTTCCCCAGAGTATTTTCTTCTCTAGTCTTGAAGGAATCAATCCTGCAATGAGAAATTGAGAAGACAAACAAGAAAAAGTGCTGGAGGCGTACTGAAAGACTGCCTATACCTTAAGAGCAGACAAGAAACTCCTGCAAAAGAAAACTGTATTTCTGTATATCCTGCAACCCCTTAAGAACTCCCCCAGGCTGAAGTAAGCCTGCTTTTCAAATGAGAAAACTGTGGTCCCTGGAAAGGCTAGCTTTGTTTTGCAGGTCCAAAATGTTTTCTGGAGATATTTAGGGTAGAATTCACCTTACAACAGAGTCAGGAAAAATGCTGTGCACCAGTTAGGTTGCATTTCAGTTTTGCTGTAAGCACTGAAATACAAAATTCTTGAACTGCTTTTCTATTCTGAAATAATAGTTTAATACTCAGAAAACTCAATGAACAGAAAGGCTCACCCCGGGGCAATGGTGATGCTTGGTCCTATTTGTTATTCCATGAACTATTAAACCTTCCTATCCACATTTGCATTTCTGTCATTCACACACACTAGTCCTTCTCTCATTCATGGATCATCCTTATCTCTCTTTAAAAATACCAAATTAATTTAGGAGTTAAATTAGTCTACTTTGCCTATCATGTCTTAATTATTGCATGTTCAGGAAACAAAAGTTTCCTTTCTTTTATTAACATGTTTATTTATGGGAATATAAAAATCCCTTACTATCAGTTAATCTTCTTTTGAACAGAAAAAGCACAGTAAGTACATATATAGATGCATATGTATAACCTGTCATAGTCTATAATATATAGAATGCAATTCCTTATAATATATTTGCTGAGGAAAGAAGGTATAACAATAATGCCTCTGTATAACAGATTGGGAATAAAAGAGAAGTGTTGCATGAAACTTTGCCATATATTACATAATTCTATGATTGTATGATTCTAATTTAATATCCTTCTCTTTTGCTCATGTTTAATTCTGTCTTTTCAAGTTTGTATACTCAGGCAATAAACTTCAGAAAGTGTGGTCTTTGTCTTCTAACCCTCCCTTCCCACATACTTCAGCCCCCTGTTTGCACACAAGGAGTAATTATTTTTATTTGTAATTAATTTATTTATATGTACCGGTGATGCTGCTGCTTGTAGCTTTGAAAATTAATACCACATCTAAACAGATGTTGCAGTTAGCCCTGGTATTCAGACTAAAAGTTCTACTTTTTTTTTCTTCAGTTAATCACTTCTAATTCTATGTCTTGGAGTTTTCATAGGTAAGTCTTTTCCTTGGCTTGAAAAGGTATTTTAATACCCTTCAAATATTTAGGGTTATACTGCTAACTATACCTAGGTATCTTTTTAGCTAGATATTTTTTATTACTTTTAATCTTCTGTCCTAAACTATTCATTTCAGTGTCTTCATTGTGGCTGCTCTTCTCTAAGGTCTGTGATGTACCATGATATTTTTGGTATAAAAATCAATGACTTGTAATTGCATATTCAGTTCATGAAGAACAACAAATTTAGATCAGAAGCTGCATTTTCAGTCTATGCTTACATAGGGCCCTTTTGTTAAGAGTCCCAAATCACTACCAGGCATCCCTTCCCCTCCTCCAAGTATCATTTGCCATCACTGCTTCCAGGATTTCCCTTGCCATTTTATTTCAATTTATTCTGAATTTATTTCAATTTATTCTTTTATTCAAACCATTAGTTTACAGTATTCTGAATTCTATTATCATAGGTCCTGCCCAGATTTATAATTGAGATAATTTATAACTGAGATAATTTATAATTTATATAAGCCTTTTTTATTTTATCGCAGTCTCCACTAGTATTTGCTTTTCCTCCTAATTTTTTGTTGAACTGCAAGCTTGCTTCATCAAGCAGGTTATCGCCTTTGTTAAATCACTAGTGAAGGTGTAAGTCCAAATACGTATTCATTCAGATGTCAGTACTTCATTGCTATTAATTTATAGTGTTTTGTATAGCACACAGTCCAGTTTTACAGACTGCGTGAAAAAATAAATGAATCTCAATTAAACTTTGAAGGGACATGATAGAAGTCTGAATAAAATCCATATACATACACTCTAATTTAATACTTACCTTTCATTCACACATTTTACAATTCCAGATGAAAACTGAGTAACATTTACTGTATTAGAGTAAATGTAATAATACAGAAAGTTATGATAACTATTAACATTTTGTTATTTCCACTGAGTGATATTCTTTCAGCTTTTTTTTCATAGCTTTACTATGTAAATCACTAAATTTCAAAAATTACTATACAATCCTGTGTTATTTACTTAGTTTAATAGTTTAAAATGCATACTCCCCATGCCATTGGATTCCTGCATACTGCTTCCCACAGATGACCTTATTTCTCATTTGCCAAGTTCATCTTACTTTTTAATTGTTCTAGAATCGCCCTTAATTTCTCACTCTAAAAAGCAGCTTTTTAATTCAGCTATTTTAAATAAGATTAGTATCATCCCCTTCAGTCTTTCCAGTATTTGTTTTTTCCCTATGATGTTGTAAGAAAATCCTTATTATCTTAACCCCTTTGGCTAGCATTAATCTACTTCTCTTTTTATACTGCCTTATCTTTCCCCTACAAGCTTTAACTTCGAATATTCTTGTCTGGCTGCCTCTTCTCTTTCCCCTTTCCAGAATGCTATTCAATAGTGATTCTTTATCTTGTCTTTCAGTGCCAGAAGCTACCAACAGCATGGCACAGCCGTGACATATCACAAGAAAAAGGGAAGGCACACAAACATGCTCTTGCTTTGTGTAGGTGAGTGATGTAAAATGCTTTAACTAATAATTTTTTTTTTTTTTTAATACAGCCTCTTGGTAACACTGAACCTGATTTGCTAGATAGCGAACTGTTCTAGAAATCTATAGATTAAGTCTGACATAGGTATAATTATTC